>VMDR010009352.1:0-33709 GCA_007922815.1 Macrotus californicus
AGAATCACAGAAATGGAGATCACATGGAGGGTTATCATCAGGGGAGTGGGTGGGGAGAGAGGGGGAAAAGGTACAGGGAATAAGAAGCATAAATGGTAGGCAGAAGATAGACAGGGGGAGGTTAAGAATAGCATAGGAAATGTAGAAGCCAAAGAACTTATATATATGACCCATGGACATGAACTAAAGGGTAGGGGAATGCAGGTCGGAGGGGGTGTGCAGGGTGGAGAGGAATAAAGGGGGGAGAATGGGACAATTGTAATAGTATAATCAACAAAATATATTTAAAAAAAAAGAAACTTCACATGAGAGTCTTTCCTCTCATTTTGAAAATGGTTCATTCTTCACTGGTCTCCAGATCCTGTATTCAATGTGAACAAAATTTAAAAGATTGCCCCAAAACTCAGGAGTCAAAATTAATAATGGTTTTAAAAATCAAAATTGATATAGGAATCCATGATGAACAAGATACAAAAATTTAAGAAAAGACAGCCTCAGCCCCACTTCAAGTCCTTTTTGAGCCCTTTCCCCAATACTGGCAATTCTTACTGACTCCAATTCTTTCACACCTGAGGTGTTAAGTGTACACCCCCTTCAAATAAATGAGTTATATCTTAAGGTTTTCTATTAGTTTTTCAGTGCAAGGCATGAAGGAATTGGAATCAATAAGAATGGTCAGAATTGGGGAAAGGGCTTGAAAAGGAATTAGGGACAAGACTGGGCCTGTCTTTATTTAAGTTTTCAGTATCTTGAGCACTATGGATTTTTGTGTTAATTTTGATCTTTAAAAATATCTCATAGCTGTTATTTATTTCGCTGACTGAGTGTTTTGAAGACCCCTTAATTTTTGTGCCTGAGGTGAGTACACCCTAGTCTGGGCCTGCCGGGCAGACTGTTCATCCCAGTGTGGCCACAAAGGGGATGGTGTAACAGGCAGAATTGGAGGTAGACAGGTTTTAAGCTCCTCGTCCTGCCCCCTCAGGTGAGCTTCTCTGAGACAGGTTGTGGATTTCTGTTTCTCCCTGGGGGTGGATATAGTCCTATTTCCTCTTTGGGATAGAACAGTGCAGTGCTTAAGGACATAAACCCTGGGACCTTGTCGTTGGGTTCAAACCCTAGCTCAGCCATTTCTAGCCATGTGACCTCAGCTTTCTTACCTGATGGTGTCAGAGGAAATAATACTTACTTCAGAGGATGAGCTGCGTGAAGCAGATAAGTTAACAGGAATGAGGCTTGTAATACAGGACCTGACACAGAGTAAGTAAGTACTCAGCAGACGCTGGCTACAATGCTTGCCACCACACCGTTGCTTTAAAGATCAAAAGTTTCGATGTTCGTCAGAGCTCTTCTGCGAAGTGATTATCACATGGCCCCAAACTGCATCGAAAATCAATTCTTTCGTCACCTCTGCCGCTAGCTGAGTTTTGGGCGAGCTTGATTAATTGCAAAGGACAAGCTCTCCACCTGACAGAGGCCGTGACCACGTGGAGGCACAATAATCGCTAATGAGGGCAAGAGGAAAGTCTGCGTGCTCCAGAATCAGCCCCGATGGTGCAAACAGCTTTTTCACATCCATTTCTGGCTTTCCCCTCCTTTGAAAAAGCACTTTGTAACCAACCTCCTTTGCATAACTGAATCTTCACAAGTTTGCAGGCCAGGAAATGAAAGCAGTTAAGAGGGTACTGTCCAAATGAAGGAGGTCAGAAAAGTAAACCGTGAGAGTTTCTTTTCTCACATGACAGGTGGACTTAGTTGATTAGAGATTCAAGCTGAACATCTGGAACTGTGAAGGGACCCTCAGGTGCTGGGCCTTTGTTGTTTGTTTTTTAAGGTAATTTGAACATTTCCATGCATAGAAAAAATAAAAAAGAGGCAGTGATGTTTCCTGGGCCCTGTTCCTCTCTGTAGGAAAACCCTTGGAATAGAATATATAATCAAATCCCTACGGATTTCCCCATCAAGGGACTGAGATCTAGAAACTCAGTAACAATCCGGAGGATTTCTTAGGGCAGAAATAAAAATGACAGACGTGTAGACTGTCTCTCATCATACAAACACGCACGGGGGCATTTAAGAGGTGGGAACTGAAGGAGAGGTTGCACTGTATTTGGTAGACATTTGAGAAACTTCTTTGCATTTTATTTTATTTTTTTTTATCTTCTGGCAGGATAGGTTTATTGATTGTTTTAGAGAGAGAGAGAGAGAGGAAGGGGCAGAGGGAGGGAGAGGAACAGGGAGAGAAAGGGAGACATATGAGAGAGAAACATCAGAAACATCCGTTGGTTGCCTCCCTCCCATACATGCCCTAACCAAGGATCAAACCTGCAGCCTGACCGGGAGCCACGCCCACAACCTTTTGGCATACCTGGGGTGACACTCCAACAAAGTGAGTCACCCAGCCAGGGTGCTTCCTTGGAACAGTAGCAACATTGTTATTTTAAAAACAAAATCAGCTTGACTTTTTCTGAGTGAGGACAAACGTTGGCCTCCCCCTGTCGCAGGAGTTCCTGGGACCAGCTGGACTCAGCGCTGGGACCCAGCCACACCGGGGGAAGGAGAAGCAAACAAAGCACCCACTGTGGCCAGATGATTGGACGGCCCCTCCCGGAAAACAGACTGGAGAAAGCTGGTGACAAAGCTGGTGACAAAGCTGGTGATGTGGGGCCTCTCCTGCTGCCTGGACCCCTGCTTACCCTACAATAGCAATTCATAACAAACACAAGGTGGTGTGTGAACCACTGAAGGCCTATGAATAACTGGTGAGAGCTGCCTTCAAGGAGAGGAGCGTTTAACCAGGATGCTTAATGTGAACGTTTCCAGAGTCCAAGGGAAAAGAAAAACAAAATCAACCTCTTCAGAAAAGTTCCCACACATGGGTGGAAGCCAATTCATGGCTTTGTCCCACTGCCTTGGGTTTACCCTTCTTTTTATCTCTGGATCTGGCCCCTGTACAAAATCTCCTCACTTCCACCCTCCTTAGGATGGAAAACCTCACCTGCTACCTCAGGAGCTGGTCCTGCCTCAACCTGTGCAGACAGAGGACCAATAGCCCCCGGCAGTGCTGTTCCCACAGTCTGAGCTGTGTGGTCTGGAACACCCCGGAAAGCACTTCGGCACCTCCAGGGTGCACGCAAGTTCTCTCTGTGACCAAGGTCAGGTTATGCCTCTTTCTCCCTTTAGGATTTCTTTTGGGGCCCAGCTGTGAACAAGCTTTACATCATCATAAAAATGTAAATACTAAGTGTTGACTCAACTCCAACTTGGGACGTAATGCGTTGGGAAGACAGAAGACAGAAGACAGAGGATGCGTGTAACTAGGGGTGGGGTGCGACTGGCACCGGGAGGGGGTGGGGAAGTATGATGGTGCTCAATCCTCATTTCTGCAATAGAAAAGCACTAAATACCTAAATTGAAGACAAATCAAGAAATCACAATGTTAACACGTTATTAGAAATATAACTATGAACATCAGAAGAAATAGCCAGAAGATTTGAAAGTGTTTGCCTCTGGAGAGCAATCTGTGAAGACAGGGAGGGTATGGTAGGAGACTGCTGCGTTTCACGATTAGCTTAGTAGTAGTATTTAACCCAAAACTAAACAAAAGTGTGCTTTTGAAACAAAAATAAATTTAAAACAAAGCCATCCCCTCCCATTGAAGGTTATCTTTTAATATTTTTTTACTGATTGATTTTAGAGAGAGAGAGGAAAGAAAAGAGAGGAACATCAAATTGTTGTTTCACTTAATGATGCATTCGTTGGCTGACTCCTGTGTGTGACCGGGGATCGAACCTGCAACCTTCGTGTATTGGGACAATGCTCGAACCAACTGAGCTACCCGACCAGGGACTTGAAGTTCACCTTTTAGCTACACAAAACCTTGAGGTTATCCCTTGTCCTTTTCTTGGGCTACATCAAATTTATAGACAGGATGTGCACTTTATTTTCCCCAAAGTCAGGGTGAAAAGGAATAAGTAGTTTGGGCACCCTGTTGGGGGTATCTGTTACTTTTTGGGAGCAGAACACAGAAACAAAGATAATTTGTCACCTTTTGTCTTTTAACAAACTGCTACGCATTGTGGCCTGAAGAACTGTGACTTTGTTTACGATCACATGCCAGTGTGAAGTCAGTGTGACCTCAGGAACTGCCTGGCAAGGAGGTTGGAGAAGAAGACCTTTCCTGCCTAGAGATTTTCAAGGGAAAGCCTGTCTCCACCAGCATTGTGGAGGGGATTCCTGCTTGCCGTGGGTGGGAGACTAGACCAGCTGCCCTTCCAGTTCCCTTCAGTTCTAAGATTTGAACTGGCTCAGGCCTCAGTTCAAGTTATCATTACAACAAGCCTCAGACTCTTGTGGATTATATTGCTGCATTCACAGTCCTTTTACCCACAGTATGAAGATCCACTGAGGATTCTGTGCCCGTGCCCCACCCACACCCTTCCCACAGGTACAGGACATTTGTCAGCTATGATAAGGAAGAATGGGAAGCCACTACCCAGTATGCATTTGTATTATACCCTGTCATCATTAGTGCCTATTTTAAAAAAACAAAAGAAAAGTACTGATGTCACTCTGAAAACTGGTTATAAACCTGCCTGGTTTGGCACTACCATGATTTGCGAACGTCTTTTGATGTCCTGGAGATCCCTGTTACACAGGAAATGGCCCGGCTCTGAACTCATTGAGGAAGCATGAAAAGTCAAAGGCAAGTTCTTGGGTAAGTGCAGCATGTCTGAGCTGTTCTTGTAACCTTTGAAATACATGAATCAGCTCTCCCGGTGAAAAGCCAAGATTAACTGCAGGGTGCGGAGCCAGGAGTCAGACCTTGCTTCCAAGCCCAGCTCTGCCACACTAGCTGCACAACTGCGGGCGAGTTACCTGATCCCGCTGACCATCTGGATATCAATTTCTCCATCTCTAAAGTGGGTACAATAACCAGAGCAGTCAGGATGCTTTCAGTGCAACAGAAAATCCAGCCACACTGGCTTCAGCAGTCAGGATATTCATGGACTCATCGACCTGTGGGTCTATAGATCATGAGATTTTCAGACCCTACTTTCTGGTCCAGCCTTGGGATGTGCTCAAGGACCCAGGCTCTCTCTGACTCTACACTGCTGTCTGTAGACTTGACTTTATTCTAGTGGGGTTTCCCTCAGGGTCACAGGATGACAGCCAGGAGTGATGGGGTTTCTAGCCAGAGTCAATTCCGGTTTCCTTCTTCCATCTAGCTAAGGGTAGGAACTAGCTCTGCCTGTGGCTTCCTCTGAAGCTCAAGGTTGGGGGCAGGGTGGGAGATCCAGAAGCCCCAGTCACATTCCCCTGAGTCTTCCGGAGCCAAATTGGCCATAAGCCCATCTCAGAACCATCACTGCCCAGGGGATGAAATTAATCTGATTGGCTGAGATTAATCAGGACCGCCCAGTGGGTCTGGCATCCACTTCTCAAACCCTGTGGCTGCCTAGACAGGGGGAGTGGACTAGCCAGAGGGAGGAAGCCCCAACGCTGGTAGCTTGTATCTCACACACAAGGTCACTGGGAGGAGAAGAAAAGAACACACACAGGAAAGCACCTGGGATGGTAGGCAAACAACGGAAGCCATTTCCCTTCCAATTATAGGCTCAGCCCTCCAAAAAAAATTTACTTTTCCAGGAGGCAGAAAATGAAAATGAGGCATGCTATTTGTATGTCTCCTCAGGCTGAGATACTGGGGGGCATTCCAGTCACCACAGTGGAGATGCTAAGACCTGACTGCCCAACATGCTGGGAAGCTGCTGTTGGGGGCAGAGTGAGGTCCAGGCTGAACTGCCTGACACAGAGTCTGCACGGAACTGAAATGTCAGCATTAGGGACTTCCCCTGGGGCTCAGCATTAGGCCTCTGTGGTAGGCACACAATGGCAGTGGCTGACCCAACTCCTCTCTCTCTCTAAGCCACTTGCAGGGGTGGCTGCATGCCCCATGTCTGATCAATGAGTCATAAGGCAGCTTCTGTGAGGTTTTCAGAAGGTTTTTGCTTTCTTCTTTTTTAATACGTTTACTGATTTTAGAGAGAAAGGAAAGGAAAGAGAAACATCGATTGGTTGCCTCCCATATGCACCCAACCAGCAAGTGAACCCACCACCTAGGTATGTGCCCTGACTGGGAATTGAACCCCCAACCTTTCAATGTACAGGAGGATGCTCCAACCAACTGAGCAACACCAGCAAATGCGAATTTTGATTTCTTGATAGAGATGCTGCCACTCCTGCTGACTGCAGGTGTGATGGCCACAGTGGCTGCAGTTATCTCTTGGCCCTGATGGCATACCCAAGGTATCGCAGAGACACCAGCCCTGAGGCCAACAGCTGCCCACCTCATTCAAACCCTGATTGGCTAAGCCACAGTGAGAACCAGGAGATTGCTCCACTCAGGTCTCCTGCTGCAGGGAGCTTAATGGGAGCTCTGGGCTCCTCTAGGATCTACCACCACATTCATGCAGGGCCATGCTCCCCGCAGGCTGTTCTTGGCCAGTGACTGAGTAAGGCCAGAGAGCCAGTGCAGGCTCATTCCTGGGCAGAGCTGGACCCCAAACTGCCACAAACCTACCAAACCTTTTTCACCTGCACTGCCATCTGAGACTTTCTACTTCTCCTTCCTCCCTCTCTTCTTCGTGGGTTCAGACCTGCATCACGCCCTCTCCGGCTCCCACTTTGTCCTCCAGAGCACTGCTCCCCTCTCCCTCCACACGTCTGCTCCTGACCTGGCCTCTGCCTCTTAGAACACCCAAACGCATGCAGCCACCATAGTGTTTTTCAGTTACTTGAGTTAACTTCAGTTACCACAAGCTTTCCTGATTGATGCTGGAAGAACCCCTATGTTAAGAATGGAACTCTTTGTGAGAAAGCAAATCATTATTGCCATTTTAAACTGTCAAAAAAAAAAAAATCACATCCTCTCCTTCCAGATTCTGAGGCATGTGAGAAACACATCTGGAAGTCAGTCTGGGATCAAAACATTCACTTTATTATTGCAAGAACAGCTGGACCCACCCTGGCTGGTGTGGCTCAATGAATTGAGTGTGAGCTTACGAACCAAAGGGTCCCCGATTCGATTCTCAGCCAGGCACACGTCTGGGTTGCAGGCCAGGTCCCGAGTAGGGGGCGCGCAAGAGGCAACCACACATTGATGTTTCTCTTTCTCCCTCTCTTCCCCTTTCTCTAAAAATAAATAAATAAAATATTAAAAAAAAAAAAAGACAAAACCTCTGTCCCAGGACTTTTTACTGAATTGATATTACTCATTTAAGCTCACTCAGAACAGCTGGAGGACTTCAGGCTCCACCCCAACCGCCCCCTCCCTGTCATGTTGCCCTCCAGGACAAGGACCTGCCCCACAGGGAGGAGAGCCTTGCAGTCAGTCAACGCTAACAGAAACCTCCCAACAGAAACCTCCCGTGGAGGGCAAGACAATGCACCCGGAGCAGTGAGCCTTAAAGTCTTGACCCTACCCTGCAGGGCAACTGGCCAGTGGGGTGCCTCTTACCACCTCTGCCACCTCCTTGGTCGGCTAAACTGCTCCTCTTCCCAGGGTGGATCCAGCCAGAGGTGCACAGGAGACACTTCTCTGAGACTCAGGAGAGAGAGAGAAGGGGAGAGATGTACCTTCCTTCATAACTGTATTCATGTCAGCAGTATTTGTTAGATGTGAAATGTGGGAGAGACAAAAGTCTCACTCTGCCCGAAAGCAGCCACCAGCTCAGTGGTGCAGATAGGACGTGCTTCAAAGGACTCTGATGACAGACAAGTCCTGCCTTCTTGGGCGGTGCAGACTCAGTGCCTCAGGCTGTGATACTGGTTCTTTCCTGCCTGCATTTCCTTGTTGTCCTAATTTACCCCCCTGCTGATTTTAAATCGTGTCTTTACCTATTTCAAATCCTTTCTGGAAGACAGTATGGGTTGTACAACTAAATATATAAGCTATGCATTTAAGTACCTGTACGATCAGGCTACCTGGGTTCAACACCTGGCTTTGTGTCTTCCCACTGTGTGACCTTGCACAAGTCTGTGTCTCGTTTCTTCATCTGTAACATGGACGTAATAAAAATACTACCCCAGTGTGCAGAGGTGAGCGTTCAGACAGCTAGCCTGTGTCACGCCTTCAGCACAGGTTGCCATCTGCAAATGCTGGTGACAGTTTTTGTTTGAGAGACACACCTTGAGTCTGTCCCCGCCCCCACAGATTCCTGCCTGCGGGCCACAGGGAGTGAGGCAAGACTTCCACAAGGTGGCACAGGGACAACAATTACCGATGGATCAGTGGCAGGTCTGATGGACCTTGGACTAGACTGGCCAGAGGAGAAAAGCCAGTCTGGAGAAAGTAACTGCAGGAACTCAGGGGACGAGTGGATCAAGGGTATTTTTCCAGAAGGGTAGGGGAGTACTCCTTTGTGAACAGCTGAAAAGCAGCAGCGTGGGGTTGGATGTGTCTATGGAGATGGTGTGAGTGCAAGGGGAGGTCATTAAGAGAGGAATTTGGGGTCCTGGCTGGTGTGGCTCAGTGGTTTGAGCTCCGGCCTGCGAACCAAAGGGTTGCCGGTTCGATTACCAGTCAGGGCACATGCCTGGGTTGCAGGCCAGATCCCCAGTTGGGGGCGTGTGGGAGGCAACCACACATTGATGTTTCTCTCCCTCTCTTTCTCCCTTTCTCCCTCCCTTCCCCTCTGTCTAAAAATAAGTGAATAAAATCTTTAAAAAAGAGAGAGGATTTGGGGGTGAGAAGGGCCAAAGACACTGGGGTGTTCTCCCAAGAATCCCAGTCAGGAGGCTCTGCCTTTTGTGCTCTAATGAGGTTCAGGCGTGAAAAGCCAGGCATCCTATGCCTTTTCTGGAACCAGCTGCCCCAAGTGGAGATGAAGTACCCAGGGCCCAGGAAAGAGAGACGGCAGCCTCTCTGAATGCCTAATTTAACCCAGGAACAGGGAGAATCCTCTTTAAAATATGCAAAGTGCCTTGGAAGAAAGAAAAGCAACCCAGATCTCAGTGGTAATTCTGTTGCTAATTCTGTCTCAGGTATTATGTGGAAAGAATACGAACAACTGGGTTTCTTCAAAGACTAGAAATTCAATCGAAGCTCCCCCAGCTAGAGTACCGGCCCCTCTTGTTTGATGTGCACATTATAATGAGATTTTTCATTACAGCTGAGTAGGAATTTATAAGCTGCCAATGTGTATCTGAGAGTGTGAAGTGAGAAGCAATTTGAACACACACACACTTAAGGCTATTTCCCATGTCTTCCGGAAATAGAAACACCTATAAAAACTCAGTGTAAGATCACAAAAACCCTTTCAAAGCCCTACCTGGGATATTGGAGGCTTCCACCTTTTCTGGATACGGTCAATGATATGGCTGCCTCCACCATAAATCACAATGAACAGAGTTGAGCAGGTGAATCACACTCTTAACAGTAATGACAAGACATAAATTACCATAAAGACTTTCGATCCCCAAATTTCAGAGGGCTGCAATTTGACAGAACGTGCCTGTTCTTTTTCTCACCTGTTATTCACAAAACGCCGCTTTAGAAACATGCACTTCCGCTGCGGGGATTCAAATGAGTAGAACAAGTCCCTACCATGGATGCCTGCGGGGCTGGGGCAGCTAGGTCTTCCAATTTTTCAAGAGAAGCTGAAAATCCTATTTTTTTTTTTTAAGGAGTAAAATGTGATTTTTAAATGGTGTCAACTAATGACAATTTTCTTAAAAAGATAGTAGGACTCAACAAGATATACCTGGGGCTGAGTGTCCAGTGTGTGACCTCTGGAGCTTCTTGGGTACTTTTGCCTTCCTGTCCCCAGAACCCTGGGGACATATATCACCACATCCAAACCCCACTCTGGTGCTTCAGCCTTGGGGAGTGTCCGAGGGCTCCTCCTTGGCGTTTGAGGCCTTGACTTTCCTTCTGTGGTTTGGGTTTCACGGGCCTGCGGGAATCAGGTTTTCCCCCATTTCAGTAATTTGCCTGGGCTGCTGTTACAAAGCACCACGTACCTGGTGGTTTGAACGGCAGAAACGTCTTGGGTTGGCCAGAAAGTCTGTGTGTTTTTTTTTGTAAAATAGAAGGCGCATTTTCATTTTCACCAGTAACTTCATTGATTGGGATATGTTCAGTATGTCAGCTATCTCCCACGTGATATAACGGTGATTGCTCAATTAATGTCTCCATTTGATCACTGTCAACTTCGACTGGTCTACCTGACCATGGAGCATCTGTCCAGCGAGAAATCGCTAGCATGAAACTTCCCCTTTTAGAAGTTTCAAAAAGTAGTTTTCTGACAAACCACTTTTGACACGTTCGATCAGTCACAGCACCTTCTCCATACACTGCACAAATCTTTTTTTTTTGCATTTTGGTTATGTTTCTTAACTTTCTTGAAATAATAAAGCATAATATGCCCCAAAATGTCGTGTATTTTCTTTCATCTTCAATATTAAATGGCTACACAAAAATTCACCCATTTCGATGTTTCTTTTAAATGCACGCTGACATGACAGCCGTCACATTGCAATCTAACAAAATTGTTTCGAATGAAGTCAAAGACAACTAAGCGCTAAGATCTAAACGAACTTTTTGGCCAACCCAATATTTTCTTGCAGTTCTGGAGGCTGGAATTCCAAAATCAAGGTGTCCACAGAGCTGGTTTCTCCTTGGCCTGCAGATTCCTCTTGCTGCCCCTTCACATGGCCATCCCTTTGTGTGCGGACCCCGATGTCAAAGTAGCTCTGTGTGTCCTCATTTCCTCTTATAAGGATACCAGTCAGATTGGATTAGGGCCCACCCTAAAGGCCTCACTTTAATTTAATCACCTCTTTAAAGACTCTATCTCCAAACACAGTCACCTTCTGAGCTACCGAGGTTAGGGATTCAACTTAGGAACCGAGGAGTGGGGCGCAGTTCAGTCTATAGCACCCTCTATCTCCATTAGCTGTACCCCAATGTTCAATCTCTCCCCAAAGGTGAGGGATTGGAAACAGGAGCATGCCTTACCTGTGGAATTTCCAGGGAAGAAGGCTTTCAGAAGATCTAAAACCAGACCCCTCCCTCAGTAACCTTGGAGCAAGGCACTGAGAACAGTCTCAGACCTCCGACAACCCCACACAGCCTCTCCCGCCTCACTCGCCTCCTCTGCGGGCCTGCAATTTCCAAATAGAAGTCATGAGGCTCCTATTTCATAACACCCTCTGTGGTGGTTTCCTCCGAAGACACCAGCAATCCCTTCTAGTCTCGAGGAACACATCACTTCCTCCAACAAGGAGCGTAGCCCACTCGCCCACCTCTCGAATTTGAGTTGACTGTTGTCACAGACAGAATGCAGTGAGTGTGACGGTCATCTCTACAGCCCCTGTGACGCCCTGGTAATCAGTGTGTGTTAAGTCCCGTTGGCTCGCTCTGTGTTTCAGATGTGAATTTGGATGGGGAGACCTGGACCCCTGCCCTGGTTCTCCTACTGCCTGGCTGTGTGATGCTGGCCAAACCAGCAAATGAAGCGCTGGTTTCCTAGTCTTCAAAATGAGATTATTAATATTCTTGCTACTACAACCACAACCACCCCCCCTCCACCTCCTGCTAATTACTTCTACTTTCTACTTCAAAGGGTTGTGTTAACGTAAAATTTAGAAAAAGAATGTGAAAACCCTATAAACTGAAAAGTCCAAATATGACATTCTTCTTCTTTTTGAAAAATGATTTTATGTATTTTATTTTTAGAGAGAGGGAAAGGGAGGGAGCAAGAGAGGGAAACATTAATGTGTGGTTGCCTCTGCACGCCCCTTACTGAGGGCCTGGCCCACAACCGAAGGCTGTGCCCTGACTGGGAATTGAATCAGCGACCCTTTGGTTCACAGGCCAGCACTCAAACCACTGAGCCACACCAGTCAGGGCATGACATTATTATTCTTAAATGTCCTGTTACCTGTCTTGCCTTCTTCTTATCATTTCAGGATATAATCGTGTTATTTACTTAGCACTGGGAAAGGGGCACCTATAGGCAGTTGAGAGACTTGGGTTTTAGTTTTATTTCTACTAGTTATTGACTCTGTGTCTTGGAAAAATCACTTAATTTTCCTGTATTTCGGTTTCTACAGAGGTTACAATTTTTAGCATTCTATGATTTTTATAGAATACTATTACTTCTAAATGTTTTACAGAGTAGCTGCTAGACATTAGGAACAGCTGCCCCATCACCTGTGGCCATGGAAATTAGGCAAAATTATTAAAATTATCCTCAATAAACTATTATTATATCTATATAACACAATCTTATATAGGTAAAAAAAAAATGATGGAAGCCCAGTTAGGGGAAATTTACTAAAGCACACCATTAGAGTTATATCAATATTTTAAAAAATTAATTCACAACTTATCAGGCTCAAGCACTACTATCCCAGTGGAACAAGTATATCATAGATTATTAAATATTGTGGTTTTGTTTTCTCCAAAGAAATACATTTATTTTCTAATATAAAACTAATATGATTAGCTTTTAAAAACAGATCTGACATAACTGTTTATATATAGAATTACCTATTTTAAAATGTTACATTTGGGTGCCTTTAGATTTCAAATTGTAATTTTCCTCAGACTGAAACTTCAAAATTGTTGCTGATGTGAGGGACTGTCTCATTTCAACTCTTTGTCTATTGGGCCTGAGTCTGGGGGAAGAAAATGCATTCTTTTGAGAATATAAAGCTTGCTGTGACCCTGCTGAGTTGTGAATAATTTGTGCTACCCAGAAACAGCACTCGATTTGAAAATGCCATTTTAAAGATATCATTTGTTGTTTGACCACCATTTCCTATTTCATATAAAAACTGGAAAACTAGAATAGCAATTCTGTTCTCTTGGGACTTCAGTCCTCATTCGTTTGATGTCCTCTTCCAGCCCGAAAACACTGCCTGTCATGTATTCATGGCACAAAATGAAAGTGAGCTGCCAGCTCGCTGTCTTGATCACTTCTGGGGGGGAGGAAACATATGACATCATTTGAAATTTTAAGGGTCACCCAGAGTTTGCATTAAGTGATTGCTGTTTTCAGGTATCATCCACAAGCCATGATTTCCCTCCCTCTCAGTCTTTGACTTTCTTAGCTCTCGCTGCTCCTGAATGGAGTGGTTAAGGGCCCACCTATCCAATTAAGCATAGAGATAAAAAGTCAGAACAGGGCAGGACTTCCAGAACAGTGCAGTAAGGAGCTCAGCAGACACTCTCTTCAGCAAAACAACAGTTTAACTGCAAAAATGATTTAAAAACCCAATAATTTAGAGTCTCTGGAAATCATTGGAAGTATATACAGCAAATGGAGAAAGAAGCTATTCAATATAAGCTGTCGAACCTTAGGAAGCAGTCGAGAATCTGTGGCATTTGAGCCCCATCCCGATTTCCTACCCACTGCACCCCTAGCTCTGAATCACGGACCTGCTGCTCTGGGCAGATGTGGGCAAGAAAATGGGGGCTCCCTCTTGCCCCACCTCCCAGTCTGAGGCGATGGTTTCACCGTTGCAGGGGGCAGACTCATGCCCCCAGTCTTATGCTGCGGATGCACTCTTCCGGAAAGTACAGCCAAGAGGACCCGCCTCCCTTTCCCGACCCTGCCCCGCTTGCTTGTAGGGAAGGGAGCTACCCTAGATGAGAATACTGGGGTCTCTGTCACCCCAACCTGATCCCAGTGCACTGGCTGATAGAGTGGAGGCTCCGTGCTAACAATGATAAGCCGAGAAGCCAGGGGCTGCTGCAGCTCCATCTCTAGTACACACTGGTAGGGAGGGGTGTGTACCACTCTGGGAAAAGTGGGTACCTGCCCCTAGCGCTGTGCAGTAGTGCAGCGGTTCTGCCCAGGGAAAGGCAGGCCATGAGGACAAACAGCTCAGCGCCTCTGCGGAGGGGCTCTTTGGAACAGGATAGAAACTCCATCCCTTAGAGGGCTGTCAAAGACAGCGGAGGTCCTGGTGGAAATGGAAGAGTCTGGTAACTCTGATTCAAGAAAAACAGCGGAGCAGCCAGGAGTTAAATAGAGAGAAGCAGGAAGAAACCCCCAAGAAGATCCCCGTCTGGGATCAACGCCGGGGGTCGGGAAGTCTGAGTGATGCCGCCACGCCCACATCACTTCCCAGGTAATCAGGGCAGGATGTGGAGCCCACTTGAAAGCATCCCCCATCTCAGACCCAGCTAGGCAGGGAGGCCTCACTGACTCAAGGGCTTCAACACCAACCCTGGAAACCAAAACACTCTGACACAGCGGCAAGGCAACTCCGAGGGAGCCAGGCCTAAAAATAACATCCCAGTCATCCCTGGCAGTCTGGGAGACTGTGTGCCTGAGCTGCACACCTGCCCCACCCCCTCCCACAGGAAGGGATCAGACAGGAGCAGTCAGGGGACTCTTAAGATATTAGAATATGGGACAAAAAAGTAAAGCCCGGAACTGTGACAGCAACCGCCAAGCCACACATATATATCATCAGGAAGGGTCAAACCTAACTGGTTAGGGGGGCTTCTGTGCAACCTTTGAGTGCTTATACCCACCGGAGGGGATTCTAGGATGACCAGCCTGGAAGAGAATAACAAGGTGAGAGAAATCTGAGCAGGGACCTCAGGGGCTGCACTGGCGGGGGGCTAGGCTCAGCGGGATTATTTCAGTCCAGTCACCGAACAAACAACAAACAACGAAGGATCCCATAGAATCACAACAATTACAATTACCAGCCCCGACCTCCAACCCCAGGATGTAGTATCGGTGTCTGGAGTTGCTACAAAATATTATCTAAAATGTGTAGTTCCCCCCGCTCCCCCCCATCAAATCACAAGACATGCAAAGAAACAGGAACACGACCCATACACAAGAAAAAAGGGAAACAACAGAGTGTCTTTGAAGGGGCCCTGAGAGTGGACCCCAAGACTTTATTTATTAAATTTTTTTATTGGATTATATTTTTTCCATTACCATTTAGCGAAGACTTCAAAACAGCCACTATAAATATGTTCAAAGAACTAAAGAAAACCATACTTAAAAGTGTCCGAAAGGAAGGTGTGAAGACAGTTATGTCATCAAAAGAAAAGAACAGCAAAGAGACAGGAATTATTTAAAAGAGCCAAATAGAAATCCTGGAGTAAAAGTACAAACCAAAATGAAAAGTTCACAGAGGGGCTCAACGACAAATTTGAGCTGGCAGAGAAATAAGAAAGTAAATCAGATAAATGAAGACGAAGACACAGCAGGTCCGAACTTACGGATGTGGCCCCGGCACCGCTTACAGGGGATTTTATAGCTGCAAATGCCTGTAGTAAGAAAAAAGGAAAACCTCAAATCAATAACCTAAACTTCTACCTTAAGACACTGGAAAAAGAAGAGTAAACTAAATAAACTTCAAGCTCACAGAAGAAAGAAAATTATTAAGACTGGAGTGAGAATATAAAACATAGACTAGAAAAACAACAGAGAAAATCAGTGAAACCAAAAGCTGTTTTTTTGAAAAGATTAACAAAATTGACAAACTCAGCTAAATGACCAAGAAAGAAAGAGAGAAGGCTCAAATTACTAGAATAAGGAATAAACAAGAAAACATTACAAATCTGATAAAGGAACATGAGCCCTGGCTGGTGTAGCTCAGTGGATTGAATGCCGGCCTGTGAACCAGAGGGTTTGATTCCCAGTCAGGGCACATGGCTGGGTTGCGGACTGGGTCCCCAGTTAGGGGCATGCCACAGGCACCCAGTTGATGTTTCTCTCCCTCTTTTTTTCTCTCCCTTCCCCTCTCTAAAAATAAATAAATAAAATATTTAAAAAACAGAAAAAAGGAAATATGAGAGTACTATCAATATTGTGTGGCAAAAATTAGATAAGGTAGATGAAACGGACAAGTTCCTGGGACAGCACAAACTACTGAAACTGATGAAAGAGGTAGAAAATCTAAACGAACATACATCAAGCGAAGAGATCAAATTGTAATTTTAGAACTTCACGTAAAGGAAAACCCAGGTCTAGCTGGCTTCATTAATAAATTCTACTGAAAATTCATAGAAGAGATAATACCAATTCTTCACAAACTCTTTCCAAAAGGCAGAAAAGGTGGGACCTCTTTCCAACTCGTCCCCTGAGGCCAGCATTACCCTTACACCAAACCAGACAAGGACAACACAAGAAAAGAAAATTCCAGACCAATATCCCTTATGAGGATAGACACAGCAAAGTATCAGGAGGATTGTCTGCCACGAGGAAGTGACACTTATACCAGAGATATAAGGTTAGTTTGTAGCGATCAGTGTCATGCACACTAGTAACAGAAGGAAACATCCCTATTAGAAAGGAAGAATGAGAACTAGCTCTAGTTGCAAGGACGTGATCTGGTACATAGAAGTCTTAAACACGTCCCTTAAAAAACTATTAGAAGTAATAAACAAGCTCAGAAAGGTGGTAGATACAAGGCAATTACACAAAAGTCAATGTTATTTCTACACACTAAAATGAACCTTCCAAAACTTAAATTAAGAGAATAATTCTGTTTACAATAACATACCTAGGTTCAAATTTAACAAAAGAAATGCACAACTTTGACACCGAAAACTACAAAACGTTGTCGAAATAAATGAAAGAAGGGCAAAATTAATGTGCCAGAATGATATAAATCATCAATTGGGAGATTCAATGTTATTAAGATGGCAACATTCCCCAAACTGAGTTATAGAGTCAGTGCAATTCATATCAAAATCCTAGTGATTTTTACACAGAAGTTGATGATAAACTGATCCTAAAATTCATACGTAAATGAAAGTGACCCAGAATAGACAAAATCTTGGAAAAGAAGGTCAAAGTTGGAGGACTCACGTTTCTAGATTTAAAAATGTGCCGCAAAGCTGGTGTAACCCACAGTGTGGCCCTCACATGAGGATAGTCACGTCGAGCAGTGGAATAGAGCTGAGAATCCACACACACAAACCCTTACACTGATCGACAGTTGATTTTCAACAATGGTACAATCTGCTGGTACAATTTACTGGGGAGAGAAGAGTGTTCTCAATCAATGGTGCTGAGATAAATGGTAAAGAACGAATTTTGAGCACTTCCTGAGCACCATCCACAAAACTTAACTCAAATAGGTCAGAGAGTTAAGTGTCAGAGCTAAAACGATCAAACTTTTAGAAGAAAACACAGAGGCAACTTTTGTGACCTTGAGTTAGATAATGGCTTCATAGATGTGACACTGAAGCACAAGCAACACAAGACAAAAATAGACCCACGGGACTCCCATCAACGTCAACACTTTCGTGCTCGGAATGGCAGTGACATGAAAGCGAAAAGATACCTCCTGGACGGGAGAAAATATTTGCAAATCGTATATCTGGTCAGGGACTTGTTCTCAGAATGTATAAAGACTTCCCGCAACTCAATAGTCAGAGAACAAGTAACTCAATTAAAAAGTATTTGAACAAAGTATCTCAGTAAAATTTTTCCAAGGAAGATACATGAATGGGCCAAAAACCCGTAAAAAGCAGATCAGTATCATGAGCCAGTAGGGAAATACAAATTAAAACCACAATAAGATAGCATTCCACATCCGGTGGGATGATAGTTGTCAAAAAATTCGAACCATACCAAACGTTAGCACGTGCATGGATGGAGGGGAACCCTCACGCTGCTGGTGCAGGTGTAAAATGGTGCTGCCACTGCGGAAACCAGTTTGGCAGCTTCTCAAGATGCTAAATACAGAGTTACCATATGACCCAGGAATTCAGCTCCCAGGTACATCGTCAAGAGAACGGAAAACCTGTGTCCACACAAAAACTTGCACGTGAGTACCCACGGCAGCATTATTCATAATAACTCAAAAGTGGAAACAACACAGGCGTCTATCAATTGAAGAATGGGTCGGTACAAAGGGAGATATCCCAACAATGGAATATTATTTGGCAATAGAAAGAAATGACGTGCTGGTATGTGCTACGACTTGAATGAACCTTGAAAACTTATGCTAAGTAAAAGAAACTGGTCACAAAAAACTACAGTTGCCTGAGGTCCCTTTATGTGAAAGGCTGAGAAAAGGCAATCAACAGAGACAGAAAATAGATTAATGCCTACCCAGGGCTGGGGTTTGGGGACGTGGAAGGGGAGTAACTGCTAAAGGGTACCGATGTTCTCTTTTGTTTTACTTTGTTTTTGAGGAACAAACATGTTCTAAAAGTAGATTGTGATAAAGGATGCACAGCCCTGTAAATATACTAAAATAGTTTCATTGTATACATTAAATGAATGAATCGCATGGTATGTTAATTATATCTCAAAAAGCTATTTAAAAAATCAATGTATGTTTTTCTTGATGAATAAACAGCTAATTATCAATCTCTTAAGTAATTTAAAAAGCATGACATCACCTATTCACAAAACAGTGATCCTAATGTAAAAACAGTAGTTACCATTCCACAATAACCCGCATCGGGGAAGGATCACGAGCTGGTTTTCCACACACACAAGGCTGAAACCAATGGGAACAGGTGGCCTGAATTTAGTCCCTTTGAACGCTACTATGCAGACTGCAAGAAGGGATTTCTGGAAAACAATAAATTAGAAGAAAATACCTTATTTGTCTTAAAAATAACACAATTACCAGGAGGCCGTGGGTTTATATTTGGAGGGATCGTTTTACATTACCAGCTCTTGCTGTGAAATAAAATCTCTTTCAACTAAAAATCCTGGCAGATTTTTTTTCCTCATGGGGATTTCAAAATTTTATTCACATGCTTTTTAAAAAGAACGAAACTTCTTTGTAAACATGATCCATTTCTCATACTTTCCAGTGGCTGATTATACCCACATTTTTAAGCAGATGGTGGCTGAGGATAGTAACAAAAAGAAAACACATTTTAATTTCCTTTATTAAATCAGCGTAGGAAGATAATCTGGGGGTGATTAAATTAGAGAATTTAACTCATTCCTTAGGAAAAATATGGGCAAAATCACAAAGCTATTTATGTATGTAGTGACAATAGAAACTGAGTGGTCACAGGACAGGGGTGGGGC
This sequence comes from Macrotus californicus, assembly GCA_007922815.1. Classification (NCBI taxonomy): domain Eukaryota; kingdom Metazoa; phylum Chordata; class Mammalia; order Chiroptera; family Phyllostomidae; genus Macrotus; species Macrotus californicus. The sequence continues at coordinate 19,038 of VMDR010009352.1, forward strand.
AGGGGAAAGGCTGATTTGCCTTCACAACAAAGAAAAAAAATGTGATGAGTTCGACACGTCGCATCTCCCTTTTCTTGGAAGTTCCAGATAAGGCCGAAATTGCTGAGCGCCTCGGTGTTTTGTATGCACACAGGAGACAAAAAACCTTGGGGGGAGGCGATCTTCAACTCAGCACTCTTCCCACTTTCTCAGGTTACAGCTGAAGAAAACATTTAGGGTTTGCTCAATTTACCACCCGTCTCAGAAGATCACCGTGTGTGTGATGTGGCCATTACCAGTGACCTGCTATTCTCTTTCAAAGCAAAGATGCCATCACCTCTTCTTTGAGAGGCTTTTCCACTTTATTACATTTTCTTGCTCAGTTCTGGAAGTAGATATTTTCTATCAGGACAAGGAGAATGAGTCTTTTGAACTGTCAAATGATGTTGCCTTTTTTTTCCTTCGAGGTATGAATTACATCTGCTTCATCCCAGGAATGTGAAGCAGGCAGCCTGTCGTTCCTTCCACGTGGTTGTAGGACTGAAGCAGCAACCCCTGCCCGCATCCAATCTTCCTCAGGAAGCAAATGTTCACTGAGGAAATGATGGATGAGTATTTCTTTATTAATTCTTCCAACAAATATCTGTTGGGTAATCATTACATCCTAACCATAAGGATAAATCAAATGTGATCCCAAAACTGCGTCCCGTTTAGTCTTCCTGGGTTCAAGTTTTGCCCTTACATTTATTAACAAGCTACCTAACATCTGTGTTCCTCGTCTGCAAGTAGGGGCCATGTTAATATCTACGTCACAGATTTTTTACACTTGATCTTAGCCAAAAGGTCAAGAAGCGATATGTCACAGATCTTTTAAAATGAGGTTTAAAGGGGAGAACACATATGAGGTATTCAGAACAGGGCCTGGCACACAGCAGTATATAAGTGGTAGGATTCTAATATCATCAGTAATAATTCATTTCTTAAAATAAGACTCAAAGCAAGTGTTAAAGACTCAAAGTGTTAACATTTGTTACATCCATGTGATGTGTTTTCATGGTACTTTCCTATACTTGATACTTTACCCTTGATACTTTCCTATATTTTAAATCATTTATAATAAAATTAAATTACTCATAAAAAGAGTTTATGTTTTCAGTTCTAGAGTAGTTAGGGAGCAATTTATTTAAACCTCTCCTGGAGAACAGCCGGGGTGCGTGTGTGTATATACGCACATCCCAATGAGCTAAAATCATTACTTTAGCACCTGGCTCCAGAATTCCTTTTAGGGACAGAACAGTTCTTTGTTTGGGGAAAACAACTTGATGATACATTTCAACTCTAGGTTGAAGGTTGGACCTTGAGGCCTGAGTGCTGGCCCTAGTTCAAGTGTGAGTGATGGAACTAAGCTGCTTTGCATGAGAAAAGGAAGGGAGTAAAGGGGAGAGAGGAGACAAGAGAAAGAGAAAAAGAGGGAAGAAGGGAGCCCTGAAGGCAGGGGGCTGGACTTTAACTGGGAGGAGGGCATATCAGTTAGGAATACATTCAGCAGCAAGTTAGAAAAAAAATGAGACCTCGACCAATAGCCTAATTTCCTCTGACAGCAAGTATTCCAGAGGAAGTTAGTTCTTGGCAATGGTTCAATAGTGCTGATGTTGGTACTGCGGCTGTGGGAATATGCTACATAGACCTCCAGCAAAAGGAGGCATAATTGACCAAGGATTTCAGCTCTTGTACTTTAAAATCCATCACAATGTTCGTGCCAAAACCATACCTTCCAAGGGCAGCTCCCAACCAATGATGGTAAAGCAGGGCTACCAACACCTACCAGCTCCCGGAAGACACAGGGCTCCTCTGACAGCTGGCTTTGGTCAGAAGACTGCCCAGTGGATTTGCTGAACTTTCTTTGGACTGCAGAACTTTCCCCCACCCCTCTTCTTCATTTGGGGTCAGACTTGATCATAATCTGATGGCTCTCCCAGTCTTCTCCAGGTCCCTCCTTATTTTCCTTCTCCTAATAAAATCCTTGCACATTTCATCACATTTATGCATCTGCTTCTTGAAAGACCTAGACTAATAACACTGGCAGCTCTGAGATTTCTCTGGGCTTTCTCTCATGGTTGCAGAAAGGTGTCCAGAGCTCCTGCCATCTCAGGTGCATCCAAGACTAAAAGAAGGGGTGAAGGAAGAAGGGCCATTACATCCAACCCTTCTATCAGGAGTGCAAACGTTTTCCTTAGGAGTCTCCACATATATCCTTACACACATTGAAGTCAACTGGAGTAGCTCTCCTTGGACATTTCAACTATAACATGAGGTGTTCAAGGAAAAAGTCAATGCATGTGAGCGTTCTGAGAGCATTTTACAGGTAAAAGAACCTTTCTCCAAAAGACTATTGTTAGTTGTGCCCCAACACCACTTGTATTCATTTATTCATTAGTGAGTGCCAGCAGTGTGCAAGCACTCTGCTAGATTTTGTGTAATTTGGGGGACTGTTTAGTACGCTGATAAAAACAATGAGATGTTTCCATGAACACTCAAACCCCAAAAGAGTGCCCTAATGCTAATGACCCTAAGAAAGCTTTTCCCATAGAGCTCAGAGGGCCAAAGAAACGTGGAAGCAACTGTGTATACATTTCAACAGGTCCTGAAAAGCTGCATTTAATTTCACAGCTTTTAAAGCTTCATTAGAACATTTATCATTAAGTATAAAGGGCCCAGAAAACCCTCAAAAAGCTAACTGAACTGTATATGATGCTTTCTGGAATAAATCTTCCAAAATACTAAGGTCATGGGGACTTATAAAAATCTACCTTTTTCAAGGAATTTGTAGTCAGTAGAATTTATTCTACCACAGGGCCTCTAGAATGCAAGGTAACCCTTGTTACTGCTCTTAGTTTCTGAGGGTCAGAAACCTGGGAGTGACTCAGCTGGGTGATCTGCTGTAGAGTCTCATTAGGTTGCAGGTGAGATGTGAGTGAGAAAAACAGTCATTTGAAGGCTTGACTGGGGCTGGCGGCTTTTATTTATTTATTTCTAGAGAGATGGGAAGGGAGGGAGACAGAGAGGGAGAGAAACATCAGTGTGTGAGAGATACATCAACTGGTTGCTTCTTGCATGCCCCCTACTGGGGACCAGGCCTGCAACCCAAGCACATGCCCTGACTAGGAATCGAACCGGTGACTCTTTGGTTCACAGGCTGGCACTGAATCCACTGAGCCACAGGGGCTGGAGGCTTTTATCCTAAGATGGCCCTCTCATGTGGCTGTTGGCTGGGGGCCTCGGTTCCTCACCACACGCATCCCCCCAGAGGGCTGATCAGGCCATGCCAGCTGGCTTCCCCAGAGCAAGTGACTCAAGAGAGTGAGAGGAAGTCACAGTGCCTTTTGTGACCCAGTTTCTGAAGTCTCCACACTGTCACTTTTGCTTCTTTCCATAGTCCAGCAGCGAGTCACTCAAGGGGAGGACAATAAATCTCCATGTTTTGAAGGGAAGAATACCACACAATTTAGAGACATGGAGTAGTTTTGAATCAAAGTTCCCTTGTAAAACATACTTAAGTTAAAAGTCGGTTAAAAAAAGTTAATAATAGTACAGGTGGTATACAGAACGAAGAGCACAACACAGAGATGACTGAAGTTCAGAAACACGATTTTAGGCCGTGACTTATTTACTGCTTTTAGTTCTCAGGAAGCCTTATTAATATTAAAAAAATGTGTGTTTATAAAAAAATGTGAGGCAAGGGTTGCAGTAAGCTGAAAGCACTTCCAATTAGGTCACTTAAAACTCTCGAGGCCTCCCCCTGTCTCATACATTAAGAACAATCTCTTTAGCCCCGGCTGGTGTGGCTCAGTGGATTGAGCGCAGGCCTGCAAACTAGGGGTTACTGGTTCAATTCCCAGTCTAGGGCACATACCCGAGTTGTGGCCGGGTCCCCAGTAGGAGGCACGTGAGAGGCAACCACACATTGATGTGTCTCTCCATCTCTCCCTCCCTTCCCCTCTCTAAAAATACCCCTGGCTGGTATGGCTCAGTGGACTGAGCGCGGGCTGTGAACCAAAAGGTCGCCAGTTTGATTCCCAGTTAGGTCACATGCCTGGGTTGCGGGCCAGGTCCCCAGTGGGGGTCACATGAGAGGCAACCACACATTGATGTTTCTCTCCCTCTCTTTCTCCCTCCCTTCCCCTCTCTGTAAAAATAAATAAATAAAATCTGTAAAAAATAAAAAGAACAATCTCTTTAGCTTGTTACACAAGTACCACATGATATGGGCCAAACTAGCTTTCCGGTCCTATCTTCGTATGTGCATCCTATGGTCTGAGGCAGCATTTCTCAAAAGGAGGTCCGTGCAATTTCAGACTGTTACTTGAGAAAACAAGATCCGGAGCCAGGTGAGCTTAGGAAACATTGGGTTAAATGAAGTGAAACTGGTGTATTTCCAGAAGGACTTGTCATAGGCTTTGCTATGCTGATGCACACGGGAAAACCCCAAAGGGAGACTCTAGCACACAGCGTTTCCCTGTATTTTAAACCATAGAGCCCCTTGTTTTGCGTGTGGAGCGTGTCGTTTCTTTTCAGCACTCCTGTGGCACTGTCACCAGGCAGGGACAGGGCTGCTAGTTCTTCTCCGAACATGACTAACGCTTTCCATAACCTGTGACGGGCATGCTGCTCCCTTGGCCTGAGGCCCTTTCATGGCAGATTGAACTACTGGCCCCCTCTCCTCACCTCTCTGTGCTTTGCCACGCGACTTTGCAATTTCCCCACTAGAGCAAGGGTCTATTTCCCCATCCCTGACTTGAGCCTTGGCCATATGACTTGCTTCGGGAAACAGATGCTGGCAGAGCTTTGAGATGTGCTTGTGCAGTTGTGGGCCCCTCGTGCCTCTGCAGCACCATGAGAAGACCTGCCGCAGACTGAACAAACGTAGTACAGACTGAGCCCCGGGCAGGGGGAGCCAGGCCCAGCAGGGCCTCCACAGCCAGCAGAGCTGCCCAGCCAAGCCAGCCTAGGTCAGCCAACCTCAGGCCAACCTGCAGACCCATGGCTGCGTTTTGGGGCTGTGCAATGCAGCATTACTGTGACACTAGCTAACCAGCCAGCCTTCCTTTAAAGCCAGTCTCCACCAGGCTTTTTCTGTTCCCTCCCCACACCCTCACATGGACTTGCTTGTGGTTCCTCCCTTCTTCAACCCTGTCAGCACCATACACCCCCCGCCCACCCCTTAGAGTTCTTACCAAAACCCTCTAGTGTCTCTCCCACAACCCATATTTGATTGTACCCCGCCTGAGGGCAGGAGGTCCGACTTGGTTATCTCTGTGTCTTGTGGTGCCTACTGCCTTGCACTCAATACATTGTTGTTGGCCTGAAGCTAAATTTAGTTTATTTCACAATTCTGCCTTTGCAGGCTCTGATAAGAAATCAATACTCCATGCCACTAGTGTAAGGAGAGAGAACAGAAAGTAGCCACAAAAGAGCACCGTGGGTTTAGCAGAATTTGTGTTTCCTCCGGTCGATCACCCTCTCTGTTTATTATCTTTGACAGCAGAGGCTGGCAACACGGTGGGGGCGCTGCGATGGATGGCGGAAGCCCGAAGCAGAGGGCCGTTCCCTGCGGCTCGGCTGCCCTCACAACTTGTACCTTCATGCGAATACCTCCTGAGGGCTTCCCGCCGACCTCTGGGACTGAGCTGTCAATTCTGAAAAAGCTTTAAAGGAAATAGAAGAGTGAAAATGGAGACCACACAAATGCCTGGCCTGAGGAGCTGCCGTTGCAATGGTCTGCATTTCCCCATGCAGCACACAGGACAGATGTCTGCTCCCTGAGGACATACTGTGTGTGGTCTTGGGCCAGTGCTGCAGGGTGGGGAGGTAGTCCAGCAAAGGCAAGCATTGCTGGGTCCCTCTGGTGCACCAAAGGCAGAGTCCCTTGCTGTTGTTTCTAGCACTCCCTTCACCCTGCTATCCCGACTCACAGTGACTACTGCAAGCCTGGCCACGGATCCCTGGAGGAGTGGATGGCCGTGCGGCCAATGCCCATGGCTTCCAAAGCCCTGGGCATCATGAAAGCTTTGAAATGGAGAGAGACAGAGGGAGAGAACGGATGGAAAAGCAGCTCTGGTGAAGGAAGAGGCAACCAGCAGCGTCCTGCTCCCAACTTGATATTTTACTTCATTTTTAAATGAGGGACCACGGGCCCTCGTGGGGTCAGCACTGAGCAAACAACACAGTCACTTGGGAAGGTGTCACGGTGTGACGACATCCAAATAAACACCAGGGTCTGGGTCAGATACGTGTGCAGTGACAATCTGCTCACAGAGCTGCCTGGAGGTGACTTCAGGGTTCTGCTTGGAGATTTAAGGGGCTTGTGTATAGAAGTCAGAGAGACCCAGGAGGCCAGTCCGGGGCTGCTCAGCTGCCCCTCCAGCCCACCCTGCCTTCATGCCACTGACAGGCTGGGGTGAGCCCGGTCGACCACAGGCATGTTTGGCAAAGTGAACTGAAAATGTAAGCACAATGCTGACTATACCACAGGAGAAGTGAATGTTTAGAGCTGCAGTTGCTAACTTTTCCTATAAAGGCCGGAGTGTAATACATATTTTAGGCTTTACAGACTAGGGGTTTCTGTCACAAGTATTCAATTCTGCCACTATCCTCTGAAAGCAGAGGTGGTAAGAAAGCCAACGAGCACAGCTGTATTCCAATAAAACATTATTGACAGGACAGGTGGCGGGTCCTCATTGTAGACCCGCTTAGAGAGCCACACCGGGGCAGACACCTGTGTGGAGCACAGAGTGATGTGAGATTTCCTCTCCTGGTGCAGCGTGAAGAGTCCCTTCCATAGCAATCCCAGAGCTTAGTCCTCCCTAGGTTTTGGCTTCCAAATTATTATATTTATTTTTATAAATCTCCAGTATTCTGTGGTTTTCCTCCTCTGATCTCTTCAAACATTCCTGACCCCATTCACACAAACATCTCCTAGGAACATCTTGGGACAGTGTTGGCGGGGCCCCAGGACACCCAAATCAATCTCCCTGTTTCCACAGAGGCCCAGGTCACAATGCCAGTTGGTGACAAAGCAGGGACAAAGGACATTTGACCTTCCATTGTGGGTCACCACTTCACATGCATTGTTAATGCCGTTTTTATTGGCAACAGTACAATGAAAGGTGTGTGTGTATCTTGAATTTCCCATGACATTATGAATTTCACAAGGGAGAGATCATATCTTATGATGTTCTTAAACTAAAATAAATTTTTACAAAAATTGTGCATGCTTGTAAAAATTAATGAAGCAATTAAGAAGCATACAGAAGAAAACAAGGTCCCCTTTCTTCAACTCGTATCTCCCCCTTGGCTTCTGCAGACATAGCTACATTTTCCCCCCAACATGTTATTATGAAAAATTTAAAATAAACAGAAATCATAATTTTGCAGCAAGCACCTGGATAGCCAGCTTCGACTCTACAATGAACATTTACCATGCTTGCGGTATCACATATCTGTCCTTCTGTCTATCCGTGCCTGTAGTCACCCATCAATCCGTGTTCTGTATTTATTTTTTGGTATAGATTTCAGAATAAACTGTGGACAGAAGAAATTTCAGTACTTCCCGCCAATACTTCCGGATGCAAATCAGCAGTAGTTAAGAGTTTAATCTGTGTTTATGTTTTTTGTCTTTTTTACCTCTAAGGATATGTTTTATTGATTTTTAGAGAGAGAAGAAGGGGGTGGAGAGACAGAGAGAGAAACATCCATGAGAGAGAGAGACATTGGTCAGTTGTCTCCAGGACACGCCCCGAACCACGGATCAAACTCGCACCCGAGGTGTGTGCCCTGATGGGGAGTTGAACCCATAGGCTCTTGGTGCACTGGATGAGGTTCCAACAAGCTGAGCCGCTCTGCCAGGGCTACGTGTTCTTTGTCTTCCGGTGTAAAATCTAAACCCAATAAACTGCACAAATCATAAGTGGATATGGCTGGTTTTGACAAACGAAAGATACAGAACACAAAAATCACCCAGAAAGAAATGCCTGCCCCGTTCCCCAGTAACCATTGTTCTGATATTTCCCCATGATACATTATTTTCCTAGAGTTTCACTGGAAGGAACCTTCGCACACATGCACACACGTACTCTTTGGACGAGAGAGCACTCCTTGGGTCTCTCCTCCCACCCACACACCCACAAACAATAGGTCTGTGAGTTTTCTTGTTACCAGGGCTCATGCTCTGCCGCTGCTCTCAGACTTGCTGAGTTGCCAGGGACTGAGTCCAGAATGCAGTGTCTGGCTGGAAACCCTCCTGACACCCAGCAATTTTAGGCAAGTGACTTAATGGTAAATTCTTGGTGCCTGTTTTCTCTTTTGTAAAATGGTGATGATGTCACTGGTCCCAATGTCATGGGTCACTGTGTGACTTACATGGCCAATGCCTGAAGCTTCTGGAACAGGGCTGGCTCAGGCGGTGACCACAGCAATCCTGCTGGTGTGCGGCCCAGGCCCCTTGCCTCCCTGGGACTGGCTACACACCTGCGTCTAGGTTCGGTGTGCTTTGCTGCTCACCTGGGACATTTGCGACCTTTTTCCAGGGACTACCCCAAGGGCACTGGACCCCTTCACCAAATATACAGAGAGCTGAAGGGACTTCTTTTCTCTTCATATCATGATGCACGGCACAGCAGAGAGAATGGATGAACTCCTGGATGCCTCCATGGGCGTGTTTCCTGGAAGTTCATGTCCCCTGGGTAGCCTGTCCCTAGAAGCTGACGGGCATGGGAATGTGAGGGGTGGCTCCCTTGTCCTGGGTTGAGGTAAACTCAGGGCGACTCACACTCACAGCTCCCCTTGGGGAGCATGCCCAGGCTGTGACATCAGCTGAGGTGGTCCCCTTGCACGGCTTCTCCCTTGCCATCCTTCCCCCCATGCCCATTCCTTCCAGGCGTCTCCTGGGAGCCCTGGTGCAGCAAATATCTTGTCCATGGTCCTGGTCTCATGGCTTCTGGGGACCCACCGAAGATGGCGCTCAGTATACTTCTGTCTAATAGCCACGCTCAGCCACACCCACGGGCAGGGGCCTGGCACAGCCTGCTCGTCGGGCAGGTTGCGTCTGCTGTTTCATCTCTCTGGGCCTTCTTTTTCTCTGGGTAAGATGAGACACAGAAACCGGATTATCGGACAGGTCCCATTAAAGGGCCCTGTGAGTCAGGTGAGGCTTCGACAGAGCTGCCTCTTGTGAGTGTGGTTGGTTACTGCAAATACAAAGTTGGGATGGGTAACAGGTGCTTGGAAATAACCTTTAGGAAGTGAGTGGTGGGTGGTGGGCGTGAGAAATGGTGATATACCGGAAGGCGATGAGTTAGAAAGATGAATGAGTAAAAGAAAATGAAGAAGGAAAAAAATAGTAGAGGTTCGAATCCATCCAAGGGAGAAGTTGAGGGTTGAGCTGGGTGCATGTAGGACCCAGAGGGTGAGACCAGGGGTGAGGGGGAGCCCCATGTGGAGGAGGGGCAGGCAGCGCTCACTAACATTGGCTGTCACAGCTCATCTGCCTGGACCCCGAGAACCCTTCTAGAACTGAGCAGTAGTTTTAACTCTAAAAATAGATACCTGAGTGTTTCCCCTTTCAGGAAGATGGCAATGGGCCCAGAGTAAAAAAAGTCAGAGACAGGTTTCCATTGCACAAATAGTCTCTGATTCAAATGAATAACGAGTGCTTTTCTGGTTCACACCCATGGAGGGCACTGAAGGTAGAAAGAGCCCCAGAGCGGGGCTCCCACCTGCAGAGGCTGGTGTGGGAGGTACTGGTTGCAATGTGGGCCTCAGGGTTGCCCAGCTCATCTGAGAGCTTCTCAGCGGGAGACAGTGTCTCCTGCCTGGATATTGGCACCTCCAGAGCAGCTGATCTGGCCCACGGGAGTGGCTGTTCTAAGGAAGCCACCTCCACCCCACTCCCTTGAGGCACATGCAGAGACGGAGAAGAAGGCCTTCACTGAGAGAGGGATGACCCAGTGAGCTCCTTGGGAAATGCTGCCCAGCAGTAGCATCTCACTTACCCCATCTCAGCCCAGAAGAAGGAGCCAGTTCGGGGTGGAGTTACAAGGAATCTGCTTAGAGGGAGAGGGGATGGAAGGACGGCAGAAGCAGTCAGTCTGGGACAGAGCTGGAGAGACTGGGAAATGATCGTGTTTTAGAGGAATCCACAAGTAACACCTGTTCCCTCCCAGGGTCCCCAGGGAAAGGCTCTGGGGTTACAGCCAGGAAGACTGGATCCAAGGCACAGCAAAGGCTCCCGTGTCTGAGCTCGGCCCAGGAGTGACAGATGCCTGCTATAATCAAGGACCATCTCTACTCTGACAATGAGCGTGAAAGTCATCGTCAGCCCCTCAGTTCGTTAGGACAGCTATTACAAGGCACCGCAGCCTGGGCAGCTCAAACGACAAATATTTTTTTCTCACAGTTCTGGAGGCTGGAAGTCAGATCAACGCACCGAGACTCGCTGTCTGATGGGAAGCCACTTCCTGGTCACAGGCAGCAGATTTCTCGCTGGGTCCCCCTGTGGTGGGAAGAGGACTGAGAGACCTCTCTGGAGTCTCTCTTACAAGGGTGCTAATCCCATTCACGAAGGCTCTGCCCTCCTGACCTGATCACCCCCCCGCAAAGGTACCATCTCCTAAAACCATCCCAGTGGGGGCTCGGGTTTCAACATGGGAGGGGGGTACAAATACTCAGTTCATAACAGTATGGGCTCTGATGAGTGTTCTACATTGTAGAAGATTCTCAGCATCTTTATTGGCCTCTGGGGGTAGGGGGCTAGGTGAGACAGTTTCCTTTGAAACTGAGGTTGAATTTCGGTACTCAGTAGTACAAGGGGCTGGGATTCAGAGCTGAGTACATTTAATTTAGTGAAACAAATAGCTGTGAGGTGTGTTACACAACATGGTGTGGAGTTTGTGCTCAAGAGCCCACAGCCTGAACCAAAAAGAGCAGAGACAAATACTAAAAACTTCAGTCAACACAGTACAAATTAAATAATGGCACAAGAGAAGATGCAAAGCAGCCCCTGAGTAACTGCAAAGGGAGAGGCAGTGCTAGAGGTGGGGGATGGGCCCCAGCAGCCAGTCCTTGGCATGCATACGCGGGTGGGGTGGCTGTTTCTCCTGCCTGGAAGTTACACCGTCCATTCAAACCCGTCCTCTGGGGCTCGGTTTAAATGCTTGCCTTTCTCCCCCGTTTCGATCCCCAGCTAGGGCGGCTCTCTTTAGTCTCTTCTTAGCCCAATCTGCTCAGGCACGGCTGTCATAATGAAGGGGTGACCCCAGCTCAGGGATCAGGGAGGGTGTCTGTCTCGTTCACTGTGGGGCCTGAACTCCCAGCAGGAGTCTCAGAATCTACTCTTCCCTCCAAAACGGCAGGTGCAGGGTGGCTTCATAGCGTGATGACGTTTTGAGAGACCACCAGTGGATTTTCTCTCCTGGCAACGGCTCCCTCTCCCTGGGTCCCCTGCTGACCTTCACCATGAACACTGGAAGGAGAAACCCATCAAAACCAGAAGCAAAATCCTGACAGAACACAAAACATTTTGTGGCGATGGGGTATGTTTATTATCTTAATTGTGGTACGTTTACTGTTTTGGTGGTGGCGACGGTTTCCCGGATGTATATGTAAGTCAAACTTATCAAACACACACTTTACATCTGTGTGGTTGACTGTCATCAATTATCGTCGATCAGGCTGTCAAAAAAATGAAGCGTGGCTTTTGAGCCAGCCCTCAGGTGAGCCTTTGAATAGTTGCGGCAGAGGGGAATTTTGAAAGCCTAGTGCTTAAGAAAGGAAAGAGCCTTGGAACACCAGTCTTGGTGTAAAGGATCAGGAGCTGAGTGTGGTGGGTGCAGGACTCTGGAACCACAGGGGTGCTCATACTCCGGCTGGGAGCACCTGGGGCTGGTTGATTGCAGATTCCGGGGCCTGGTGGCCCACATCCAGGGTCTCTGACTCAGCAGGTCTGGGTGGAGCCCAGGGATCGCCTGCCGGGGTCCTCAGGTGGTGCTGCTGCTGCTGGCCCACAGGGCTCACTTGGAGAACCACTGGCCTAGAGTGTCGGAGGAGTGAGGATAAAAACACCAGCTTCCCACCTAGAAAGACAGGAGCTAACGAGAGAGAGAAAAGGAGAGTGATTTGCAGTCGTTAGGACCACAGCTTGGAGGCAGAGGTCCCTGAGAAAGCCCAGTAGTCTGTGATTCTGCCTTAAAGGCCAAGTGGCAGGCAGAGGTTGGCGGGGGGCGAGGGTGGATACCTCAGATAGTTAAGAGGACTTGACAGGGAACTTAACATCCTGTCCCTCAGGGTATAGCCTGGGACCCTAACCGTCCCAGAGAATCTTGAATGGTGGGGCTTGACAGTGTCTGGGACGGGCTTGGGGCCATGGGTGTGGTTCTGGGAAAGTGGGGTGCAGAACTCCCACTCTCCACGGGCCAGCCTGTAGCGAGGACAAGGAGAACACAGGGATGTGGGCCTGACCATTGCAAGGACGTCGAGCGGAAGCAGAGGCAGTTTTGCACAGCCTTCTAGCCCTTAGATCGCCTGAGGCATGGTGACCAGAAAGGACATGATTTTTAAATGAAGCGGCCAGTTGTTCTGAATTGGCAGGATTAAATTTTCCACCTTCAGCAGAAACGATGGCTCAGGACCTCAGTTAATGTTAGCAGGGAACAAAGATAGTTCCACCTTTGTTCGCGTGAGTTGCTGACTTTGGGGTTATTCAACTTTAAACTGGGGGGATGTGAATGAAGATGGCAGTGCATGGGCTAAGGAAGATCAGTGCGTCTTCAGGAGGGAGCTGCAGTCTTGGAGGTTCGGTAGGATGTTGGGGCACCAGGAGGGGAACCAGAGTATGAAGAAGCCCAGAGCTAAGATAGCACCATCACTAACCTAGATGTGGGTGAAACAGCTACAGGGGATTTGAATTCTGCCTCTGTCTCCCCAAGCCCCTAGCAGGTGCAGGGGGCTCTCAGGCAGGTTAGGCTCAATGCTGAGTGGCGTAGAAGGCCTGGGCAGGGCCGATGCTGGCCCTCAGCAGCTAGGTAGAGGTGCCGGGGCACCCCGTGACAGCCACAGTGGTCAGTCACCACATGGGGGCTGCAGTGGACAGGAATGATTACTTGTGGGTTCAAGTAAGCCTCATTCAGCCATTATTGTATCATCACACAGAGAAGACACATCTTGCTCTGCTAAAGTGGAAGGTTTAGAAATACCGGTAAGTCACAGGCTGTGCAATAATTAAGTAGGAGATGTTCGATCTTCTGGGGGAAACAGTTATATCTTATTTGCAAACCTTTATTGATGATCTAAGCAGGCACTCTTTTTATACAATGAGATACCCTTTTATACCCACTAGGATGACTAAAATCCAAATAACTTGTGTTGGTAAGGACGTGGAGAAATTGTACCTTTAAACGTTGCTGGTGGAAATGTCAAATGGTGTACCCACTATGGAAAACAGCCTGAAAGTTCCTCACAGCCATTCAACATAGTTGCCAGGGGATCCAGCAATCCCATTCCTAGGTCTGTCCCCAAGGGAACTGAAAACGAATGTCTACATAAAAACTTGTAATGAATTTCATAGCGTTATTCATAATAGCCCCTAAGTGGAAACAGCCCAGGTGTCTGACAGCTGATGAGCGGGTGAACAAAACGTGCATGTCTACACAGTGAAACACCACTCAGCATAACAGGGGATAAAGCGCCGATCCATGCTGCAACGTGGACATGCTCAGTGAAAGACGCCAGACATGAAAGGCCACGTATTGTATGACTTGCTCATATGAAATGTCCATAATTGGGAAATCCATGGAGACAGAAAATAGATGAGTGGTTGCCAGAGACTGTGGGAAGGTGGCTGGGGAGTAACTGCTAATGGGTATGGGTTCTTTGGGGGTGAGGAAATGGTCTGGACTTGGTGGTAATAGTTGCACAACTTCATACTAAAAACCACTGACTTGTACTTTAAGAAGAAGGATTTCATGGTATGTGAATTACATCTCAGTTTAATAAAAGCCCTCTCTTTGGAAACACGTTTCATGCAAACTTACAGAGCCCACAGTCTTTAATGATTGTGACAGCAACACCCGAGAGAGGGAAAATGCTGCACCTTTCTAAACTGCTCGCTGGAGTAACTCGAAAGGTGTATCATAAGTTCTTCCTTGTAATGAAAGGGCGAGCGGTTTCGTTTAGCTTTTGGAGTACCTGCTGACACGAGGGATCGCACTAGGTCATGTCCCTGTCTTACAGGAGAGTTTAAACAGCTCTTCTAATCTTTTAAATACTCTGAACGGTTATTTTTGAAACCGATATTTAAATGGAGAAAGGAGCATTTCAGGAGTTGCGGCTTCAAAGCCGGAATTCGTAAAGCTGTATAGAAGTTTTAAAGCGTATCACATAGTGAAATTAAAGTGTTTTTAACAGTTAGCAGGGGCTTCTTTGTGACGGAAAAAATTTCTACTGGGCTCAAACACATCCAGATGGACTGAGGAGAAAAGCAAAAACACTTTACATGTAGATTTTATTTCGTAGGGATGATAGTGCCTGCTAGATCTCACTTCAGAGGGATTTTTGGGAATTAAGAAAATATATCCGAATGTGCTTTACTCCCTCTAAAGAAATGTGACATAAAAATTCAAAACGCTATGATCTTCATTCAA
>VMDR010009353.1:0-33748 GCA_007922815.1 Macrotus californicus
ATAAATTTTGAATCCTTGCATAAATGTAAGATAATTTTTTAAAAACTCTTGTGGGTGAATGACTACTGAGCTGTAGTTCTTGATCCCAGGAGTCTGTAGATGTTTCATTGTCTTTTTTTTGGCTTTTTGTCCTTTGGAACTTAGTCCCATGTTAGATCTCCCAGATCTGCCTTCAAAATCTCATTCATTCTTTTATAAAGGACACATGGACAAAACCAAGGGGAAGGTTGGAAGCAAGGGAGGGAGGGGGCTTTGGCTGGGGTGGGGGGTAGTGGTGGTGGGGGGCAGGGAATGCAGGCAACTGTAATTGAACAACAATAATTTTTTTTTAAATCTCATGATTTCAATTTCTTTGTATTTTTCCTCCGTGGTTTGTGATACTTCTCACATTTTATCTTCCAAGATACTACTTTAAGTCTCATTCCTATCTTTTTCCCTAAACCATCCATTTTCTTTTTTGGTTAGAAAAGGTATGTGTTTTAGGACAACTTCGTTGGGCTTTTGCTGTTGTTATTGTCATCCGTCTCGTCTGGTGACCCTTTAGAAGTCTGTTCTGGGTCTTTGGTTGGTTCCTCCCCTTGAGGCTACCAGCCTCTTTTTGAGTATGTTGTTTCCTTTCTTTGCCTGATCCCTGTGGCTAGGAAACTGACACGGTTGTGGAAGAGGTGGGTCAGAGCAGACAGATAGGTAGACAGTCTTCTGTTAAGGCAACAGGAAGAACTCTCTGCTCCTGGGTCTCAGGGCCCCAAAGGTGTAGCGCCCTCTGCTCACCTGGTCAGTTCCTCCTTAGCTTTCCAGGGGCCAAGAGATTTGAGTGTGTACCCATGGCCTGAATTGTGTTTCTTTCAGAACCTCATCCTGGCTCTCCGAAGGGGAGAAAGCCCCACTTCAACTATCTAGTCTGCTTCCCCCAGGCCCTGGCCTGCCTGTTGGCCTCAGTAGCCATTTGGCTCAGAAATGGTGGGTAGGAACGGGTGCTGTACGTGGAGGGAAAGTAGACACGTTAAGCTGCTCTCATCTCAGGCTCCATTTTGTCACTCTCTGTTCAGTTTTTCTGATGTCTTTGTGCATGCCTGCGCCACTACCTCGGAGTTTTAATTACCATAGCATTGAAGTGTAACTTGCTCTTTAGTAATGCATGTCTTCCCCGTTTGTTTCTCTTTTCCAAATTTGCCTTGGCTCTTCCTATGCATTTCCCTTTCCTGATAAATATTGGAATCAGCCTGTTGTTCTTTTGAATAGCTCTTTGTTGACTTCTTGGAAAGGACTGAACTGAATTTATAATAAATATGGAGAAGATGGACATCACTCCAGGATTACACCTTCTCCTCCAAGAACAAGATAAGCTTTTATTCAAGACATTTTTTATATCCTTTAGTAAAGTTTTATTGTATTTTTAATCTAGACTTCACACATTTAAGTTTATTATTAGGTGATAGTTATAGTTATGTGCATGTTTAGCTTTTTATTATAGAAAATCCCAAATGCATTCAGAAGTCAGAATAGGATAATGAACACTCATGTGACCATCACTCAGCTTAAAAAGTTTTAACTAAAATTTTTAATTGTGTTAAAATATACATAACATAAAATGTACCATATTAACCATTTTAAGTGTGCAATTTAGTAGAGTTGAGTAATTCGCATTGTTCTACAACCAGTCTTAAGGACACTTCTCATCTTGCAAAACTGGAACTCTTTACCCATTTAACATCTCCCAATTCCCTTCTATCCACAGCCCCTGGCAATCACCATTCTAGTTTCTGTCTTGGTGAATTTGACTACTCTAGGTGGCTCTTGTAAGAGTCATTACACAACATTTGTCTTTTTGTGACTGTCTTGTTTCACTTAGCATAATGTCCTCAAGGTTCATCTATGTTGTAGCATGCCTGAATTTTCTTACTTTGTAAGGCTAAATAATATTCCATTGTATGTATGGACCACATTTTGTCTGTCCATTCATCTGTTGATGGACTTTAGATTGCTTCCATCTTTGGCTATTGTGAAAATGCCATCACCCAGCTTTAACAATGATCAACTCAGAGGCAGATCTGTGTCATCTATAATCCCACCATTTTCCCCTTCTGTATTATTTTGAAGCAAATCTGAAGGGGGTATTTTACAAATTATATTTTCTATTTGGTTGAAGATCATTCCCAGGGAGAACCAGAGCCTAGAAACCAATACTATGTCACCCCAAATAGCTTAAATCTCTTTGGCGTGAAGATGAAGGGCAGATAAGGTGGGAAAGCTGCCACAGAAAGGATGGATAAAGAAAAACAGGTCAGAGAATGGCTATGGCTTACCACGCATACAAGAACTCCTGCTCTCCCTTACCGTCACCTCCTTCTCCCTCAAACCTCTCGTCCTTAAGTATCTGAAGCTCACAGACAACTGCAACCATCTTGGTTTTGGGCTTCAGAGAAGGTGCTGCAAATCTCAGTCTACCTGCCTACAGCTGGGGTATTTTGCTTTGGTGGTGCGAGGGCTGGAGTCAGGCTATGCCCTGAACTTGCTGACACTGCCTTGGGAGCCAAGGTCTATTCCTGGAGAAGAGATTAGCGGAAATTCTTTAGGAAGAAATTGGCTGCCTATGAGTGCCAGGAGGCGTCACTAGATAACCTACCTAGAAACAAGGGTTCTGATGTTCATTTCATTTGAAAATTATGCTGAGCACCTGGATATGGCATAATTAAAGTAAATTCCCTTGGCCTCTGTTGAGCCACCCACCCAGAGCTGACAGAGGTACTCTGCTGGTACTTACTCTGGAGGGATGGTGCCCCTTTGTCCTTGTTACCTTGAGAAATGGGACCTTGTGCTAAGGGATGATGGCAGTAGCCATTTTGGAAAGGCCTGCATTCGTCTTTCCAGTGGCCTTGGAAAAAACAAACAGAATCATTCTTACTTTTCATTAAAGGTCCCTTCATTTATGGTCCCCAGTTTTCTCTTCCTCAGCCTTTCAATATCATAAATGGTCCCTTAATATTTCCCCATGCACAACTCAAATCTGGACTGGTTTGCATCCAAAGGAAATCATTGTTGCTGCAGAAAACCTCTTGGTCTCTTCTTCCTAACCAGGCCAGTAGCCCTGTCTTCTTTTTCCTATTCCACTGGCCTGAGATTTCTCTCTACCCTTGTGAGGAGCATCAGTAAATGTGGGTTAGTCCAGGGTTTGATCTTGAACATAGTCCAAAAGAAGCTGAAGCATCTGGGGCCAATTTGCACCCCCAGTTAGTAGATGTGTATCTTGAGCTGGTGACATGCTGTTGTTCTTGGGTGTCAGAGAGGCTGTATCTTGTGTTGCAGATTTAGCTCCACCCCATTCTTCCACCAACTCTCTCACGATCACGCACCTATCACTTCTCTTTTCACCTCAGTTTTCCAGTAAAATCAGGGTCCTGAAGTCTCCGTCTTGCTCTGAGTCTGTGAAAAAAAACTCACAAAACCTAGAAATTAGAAACACCAGTTTGGCTCTAGGCCCTAATTCAGAAACCCTTAGATGCCACCTGGGCCAAAGATGGAGCTGGGAGGGAAGTGGGAGCTCCAGGTGTGGCTTCCCAAGGAGAAATCTGGAAGGTGCTTCAGCATAAATTAAAAAGAGACTTGAGAGAGTAGAATAGCCGATGAGCTATTCCAGCCTGGGGCAGGCCTGGGCCAGGCTACTTCATTTATAAAGGCTTGTTTCTGACACTGCATGGATAGGGTCTTGGGACACCACAGAGTTTAGGTGGCTATCGACCTGAGGTCCAAGGTGGACTTGGGGCCACAAGAGGACAGATTCCTTTTTCTTTGTGCACAAAGGCAGCTGCAGTAGTACGCCAGCACTCCAAGATTTAGAACCCAAGGAGGGGTTTTACAGAAGCTGCAAAAATGTCCAGAAGAGAACAACCAAGGCTCTATATTTTAAAGCAGTGGTTCCCAGGCCCCTCACATCATATCCACTTTAGGGCTTGTTAAAACAGAGCTCTGGCCCCACCCCTAGAATTTCTGATTCACTGGGTCTGAGGTGGGGATTGAGAATTGCATTTCTAACAAGTTCCCAGGAGATGCTGTTGCTGCAGGTCTGGGGGCCACCTCTTGAGAATGAGTTCATTGAGACTGGGAGGAAAAGTCATGGGGGGTGGTGGTGAAGAGCACAGCCAGCAGCAATGCTCTTTATCAGACATGTGCAAGCCCCATAGCCTCTCCAAACCTGTTTCTTCATCTGTAAAATGGGACTGATAATAAGTGAGAAATAAGGACTTGATACTTGTAAGTAACTCTGAATAGTGTCTGGAAAGTAAATGCTCCACAAACATTAGCTCTTTGTGCCTCTCTACATGGTGGCTGATAAATGTGAAGCCTCTGGCACGTGGAAAGTGTTCAGTAGTGTTAGTTTTTATATATATTAGGCTTGTCCTCAGGTATAAGTAACAGAAACCCAACTAAGCAGCTTGAGCTATGAGGGAATCTTTCCTTCCAGTGACAAGATGCCAAGAAGGTGAGCAGTCCAGACCAGGTGTGGAAGCTCTGCAAGGGCCTCTCAGGACCCAGGTTCTTGCTACCTGACTGCCTGGCTTACTTGGCGAGTGGCTTTTGTCTTCATGGTTGCAGGATGGCTGCTGCACCTCCAGTCCTCAATCCAGGCAGGAAGGAGAGGGAGCCTAAAGGACAAAATGACAAAACTTTCTCCTTATGCTATATATTTGCTTTCATATTCTTGAAAAGTAGTCCTTCCCATGTCATGTGGCTGCTGAGGAGGCTGGAAAGTTTTTAGTTTTCCAGATATTATGGTAGAGATGACAAGAGAAAGGAGGTTGAAGTGGGTGTTGAGAGAGCCAACCAAGGTATCTACTATTTGACGGTTCAAAGCTTAGACACCATGGCAAGTTCAGTGAGCCACACGATTCATCCTATGTCCCTAACCGACTCTGTGTTTGGGGTGGAGGAAGGGAAATGTACTATTTCTCTTAGAAAACTTATGTTGCTCGGCGTTGTAGAATAATTTGTGAGCACACTTTTTGTTCCTCTTCTTTTCTCCACTTCGTGGTCTACCCTCAGAGCATAGGATCTTCCCCAGGTTCATGATTTTTTTAAATTTTTCATTTATATGGTATTTTTTATGGTATTTGTCATTTAGTTCCCTTATATCACCCCCCCCTCCAGCAGTCACCACACTGTTGTCCATGTCCATGAGTCCTTTTTCCTTTTTGCTCAACACCCTCACCATCTAACCTACACTTACCCCCTTAGCTGTCATTCTGCTCTCTGTTATGAGTCTGTCTCTGATATCCTTGTTAATTCAGTTTGTTCATTAGATTCCACATGCATGAAATCATATGGTATTTGTCTTGTATACAGTTCACTGGCTTATTTCACTTAGCATAATGTTCTCCAGGTCTATCCATACTGTTGCAAAGGGTAAAATTTTCTTCTTTTTTACCATCAAGTAGTATTCCGTTGTGTAAATGTCTCATAGTTTTTTTATCCAGGCATCTATTGATGGACACTTGGGTTGCTTCCATATCTTGGTGATTGTAAATAATGCTGCAAAGAAAATAAGGGTGCTTATGTTCTTTCAAATTAGTGTTTTGGGTTCCTTCAGATATATTCCCAGAAGTGGGATTGCTGGGTCAAAAGACAGATCTATTTTTAATTTTTTGAGGTATCTCCATACTGCTTTCCACAGTGGCTGTAACAGTCTGCATTCCCACCAACAGTGTGAAAGGGTTCCCCTTTCTCCACAACCTCGCCAGCCCTTGTTGTTTGTTGATTTATTGATGATAGCCATTCTGACAGGTGTGAGATGGTATCTTATTTGTGGTTTTAAACTACATTTCTCTGATGATTAGTGATGTTGAGCATCTTTTCATATGTCTGTTGGCCATCTGTATGTCCTCCTTGAAGAAGTGTCTATTCAGGTCCTTTGCCCATTTTTTAATTGGGTTGTTTGATTTTTTGGTGTTGAGTTTTGTAAGTTCTTTATAAATTTTGGTTATTAACCACTTATCAGATGTATCAGTGAATATGTTCTCCCATTTTGTGGGTTGTCTTTTTATTTTGTTAATGTTTTACTTTGCTGTGCAAAAACTTTTTATTTTATTTTATTTATGTATATTTATTGATTATGCTTTTATAGTTGTCCCAATTTTTCTCTCCCTTTTCTCACCCTCTGCCCTGTACCCCCCCACCTGCCAGTATTTCCCCCAGTTAGTTCATGTCCATGGGTCATACATATAAGTTCTTTGGCTTCTACATTTCCCATACTATTCTTAACCTCTCCCTGTCCATTTTATGGCTGCCATTTATGCTTCTTATTCCCCGTACCTTTCCCTGCATTTCCCCCCTCCCTGCTGATAACCCTCCATGTGATCTCCATTTCTGTGATTGTGTTCCTGTTCTAGTTGTTTGCTTTGTTTGTTTTTGCTTTTGTTTTTGTTTTTTAGGTTTGGTTGTTGATAGTTGTGAGTTTGTTGTCATTTTACTGTTCATATTTTTGATCATCTTCTTTTTCTTAGATAAGTTCCTTTAACATTTCCTACAATAAGGGCTTGCTCATGATGAATTCCTTGAACTTGACCTTATCTGGGAAGCACTTTATCTGCCCTTCCATTCTAAATGATAGCTCTGCTGGATAGAGTAATCTTGGATGTGGTCCTTGCCTTTCATGACTTTGAATACTTCTTTCTAGCTCCTTCTTGCCTGCAAGGTCTCTTTTGAGAAATCAGCTGACAGTCTGATGGGCACTCCTTTGTAGATCACTGTCTCCTTTTCTCTTGCTGCTTTTAAGATGTTCTCTTTATCTTTAATCTTGAGTAACTTAATTACAATGTGCCTTGGTGTGTTCCTCTTTGGGTCCAACTTGTTTGGGACTCTCTGAGCTTCCTGGACTTTCTGGAAGTCTATTTCTTTTGCCAGACTGGGAGGTTTTCCTTTGTTATTTGTTCAAATAAGTTTTCAATATCTTGCTCTTCCCATTCTCCTTCTGACACCCCCATGATTCAGATGTTGGAACATTTAAAGTTGCCCCAGAGGTTCCTAAGCCTCATCTAATTTTTTTTTAAATTTTTTTTTGCATTCTTGTTTCTTCATTCTGTTCTGGTTGGATGCTTGTTTCTTCATTTTGTTCCAAATCATTGATTTGAGTCCCTGTTTCCTTACCTTCACTGTTAGTTCCCTGTGCATTTTCCTTTATTTCACTTTGTGTAGCCTTCATTTTTTCCTTCATTTTGTGACTGAGCTGAATCAATTCTGTGAACATCCTGATTACCAGTGTTTGTCTCCTTGTCACTTAGTTCTTTTTCTGGAGTTTTGATCTGTTCTTTTATTTGGGCCATATTTCTTTGTTTCAGTGTACCTGTTACACGGTAAGGGGTGGAGCCTTAGGTATTCACCAGGGCAGGGCAACCCTTTTTGCTAGGTTGTGGCACTGTTTGTGGCGGAGGGGTCAGAGAGGAAACAATGTGTCTTGTTTAGCTCTTGCTCCACTTTCTGTCACTTACCTTGCTTCCCACAAGTGGATTGTGCGTTTTCAGGCAGGTGCTGATTCCCAGGTGGGTGGATTTGTGTACGTTCTAACCCAGTGGGCCTCTCCAACAGACTCTTTTGTGAGATTGAGAGTTTCTCCCTCCTTGGCAATGCCCATTGAATTTTACAGCCAGAGGTTTTGAGTCTTTAGTTTCCTGTGCTGAAGCCCTGCGTTGCATGGCCTGTCTTGCTCCTCAGTTGTTCCTCTCTGCTTATCTGCATGTGGGACCGCCTAATTTGCCAGCCCCTGCCTCATCCGCGTGGTCTTCAGCCTTGCTACATGTACTCTCTGCCCCTCCTACCAATCTGAATGAATATTTCTTTAACTCCTTGGCTGTCAGAGTTCTTTGTGGTTTGATTTTCTGGCAATTCTGGTTGTTTTTTGGTTTTTAAATTGGTTGTTATCCTTCTTTTGGTTTTGTGAGGAAGCAAAGCATTTTTACCTATGCCTCCAACTTGGCTGGAACTCCCAAAAATTTTTAGTTTGGTGTAATTTCATTTGTTTATTTTTTTCTTTTATTTCCCCTACCTGGGGAGATATACCTGATAAAATATTTCTATGAGCAATGTCCAAGATTTTGCTGCCTGTATTTTCTTCTATGATTTTTATGGTTTTGGGTCTGACATTTAAGTCTTTAATCCATTTTGAATTTATTCTTGTGTGTGGTGTAAGAAGGTGGTTTAGTTTCATTCCTCTGCACGTATCTGTCCAATTTCCCCAACACCACTTATTGAATAAACTATCTTTAGTCCATTGAATGTGCTTGCGTCCTCTGTCAAATATTAATTGACTCTAAAGGTGTGATTTTATTTCTGGGCTCTCTATTCTATTCCATTGATCTAGGTGTCTATTTTTATGCCAGCAGCAGGCTGTTTTGATTACTATGGCCTTATAGTATAGTTTGGTAATAGGTAGTGTGATTCCTCCAACTTTGTTGTTTCTCAGAATTGCTGTTGCTATGCAGGGCCTTTTGTGGTTCCATATAAACTTTAGAAATATTTATTTTAGTTCTATGAAATATGTCATTTGAATCTTGATAGGAATTGTGTTGAATCTATAGATTGCTTTGAGTAGTATGGACATTTTAATAGATGTTAATTCTTCCTATCCATGAGCATGGTATGTGATTCCATTTATTTGTATCTTCTTCAATTTCTTTCTTTGGTATCTTATAATTTTCCAAATAAGGTCTTTTACACCTTGGTTAGGTTTATTCTTAGGTATTTTATTCTTTTTGTAGCAATTGTGAATGCAATTGTTTCCTTAGTTTCCCTTTCCATTAGTTCATTATTGGAATATAAAAATGCAGCTAATTTCTGGATATGAATTTTGTATCCTGCTACTTTGCTGAATTCATTTCTCAGTTCTAGTAGTTTCTTGGTGGAATCTTTGGGTGAAATCTTTGAGGTTTCTTGGTGGAATCTCTGCAGTATCATGCCACCTACAAATAAATAGTTTTACTACTTCTTTTCGAATTTGGATGTCATTGATTTTTTCTTTTTTAATTACTGTGGCTAGAACTTCCAGTACTATGTTTAATAAGAGAGGTGAAATCAGACATCCCTGTCTTGTTCCCAATCTTAAGGGGAACGCTTGGCAGTTTTTGCCCATTGAGTATGATGCTGGCAATGGGTTTGTCATGTATGGCCTCTATTATGTTTAGGTATGTTCCCTCTAATACCACTTTGCTGAGAGGTTTTATCATAAATGGGTATTGAATTTGATCAAATGCATTTTTGCATCCATTGTTATGATCAGGTGGTTTTTATACTTCATTTTGTTTATGTGGTGAACCACATTAACTGATCTGTGAATGTTGTACCATCTATGTATTCCCAGAATAAATCCCATGTGATCATGGTTAATGATCTTTTTGATGCATTGCTGTGTTCAGTTTGCTAATATTTTGTTGAGGACTTTAGTGTCTATGTTCATCAGGGATATTGGCCTATAATATTCTTTCTTTGTTGTGTCTTTATCTGGTTTTTGAATTAGGACAATGCTGGCCTCATAAAATGAGTTTGGGTGTCTTCTCTCCTCTTGAATTTTATGAAATAGTTTGAGAAGGAGAAGTGTTAGTTCTTCTTGAAATGTTTGGTAAAATTCACCTGTGAAGCCATCTGGTCCAGGGCTTTTGTTTGTTGGGAGTTTTTTGATTACTGCTTCAATTTCGCTAGGTATAATCTGTCTATTCTGATTCTCTGATTCTTCCTGATTCATTTTTGGAAGACTGTGTGTTTCTAGGAATTTATCCATTTTGTCCAGGTTGTCCAGCTTGTTGGCATACAGTTATTCAAAAAACTTTCTTACAATCCTTTGTATTTCTTTGGTGTCAGTTGTTATTTCTCATCTTTCCTTTCTGATTTTAATTATTTGCATCCTCTCTCTTTTTTTCTTGATGAGTCTGGTTAAAGTTTTGTCAATCTTGTTTATCTTTTGAAAGAAACAGCTCTTGGATTTATTCATTTTTAAAAAATCATTTTTAAAAACTCTATTCCATTTATTTTTGCTCTGATCTTTATTATTTCCTTCCCTCTACACACTTTGGGCTTTGTTTATTGTTCTTTACCAAGTTCCTGTAAGTGAGAACTTAGATGGTTTATTTGAGCCTTTTCTTGTTGTTTTTTTTTTTGAGATAGGCCTGTAATGCTATACGTTTCTCTCTTAGCCTTGCTTTCCCTGTGTTCCACAGATTTTGGATTTTTGTGTCCTCATTTTCATTTGTTTCAAGGTATCTTTGGATTTCTTCCTCGATCTTGTTTTTGACCCATTCATTGCTTAATGACATGTTAATTTTTCTATGTATTTGAGTGTGGTTCAGCGTTCTTGTGATTGATTTCTGGTTTCATAGCATTGTGGTCAGAGAAGATTCTTGATGATTTCATTCTTCTTAAATTTATTCAGACTTGTTTTGTGTCCTAGCATGTGGTCTATCCTAGAAAATGTTCCATGTGCACTTGAAAAGTATGTATATTCTGCTGCTTTGGGGTGAAATGCTCTGAAGATATCAATTAAATCCATTTGATTTAGTGTGTGGTTTAAGGCTGCTGTCTCCTTGTTGATTTTCTGTCTGGAAGATCTATCCATTGAAGTCAATAGAGTGTTAACATCCCCAACTATGACTGTATTTCTGTTGATCTCTCCGTTTATGTCCATTAAGATTACCTTCACATATTTAGGTGCTCCTATGTTGGGAGCATAGGTGTTTCCTAGGATTATATCTCTTGTTTGATTTTTCCCTTTTTCAATATGTAGTGTCATTCTCTCTTACTGTAGGCTTGATTTTAAAGTTGATTTTTTAAAATAAGAGAATATGATTTTTTTTCAAAATAATGAAATATATTTTATTTTATTTTAGAAACTCTTTTTCTAAAAATATATTTTATTGATTATGTTATTACAATTGTCCCATCTATCCCCCCCACCCTACCCACCACTTCCCCCCCACACACCCCCTCTTTAGTTCATGTCCATGGGTCATATATATGAGTTCTTTGGCTTCTACATTTCCTATACTATTCTTAACCTCCCCCTGTCTATCTTCCACCTACCATTTATGCTTCTTATTCCCTGTACGTTTTTCCCCTCTCCTCCCACCCACTCCCCTGATGATAACCTTTCATGTGATCTCCATTTCTGGGATTCTGTTCCTGTTGTAGTTGTTTGCTTTGTTTGTTTTTGTTTTTGTTTTAGGTTCAGTTGTCAATAACTGTGAGTTTGTTGTCATTTTACTGTTGCTATTTTTGATCTTCTTTTTCTTAGATAAGTCCCTTTAACATTTCATATGATAAGGGCTTGGTGATGATGAACTCCTTGAACTTGACCTTGTCTGGGAAGCACTTTATTTGCCCTTCCATTCTAAATGAAAGCTTGGCTGGATAGAGTAATTTTGGATGTAGGTCCTTGCCTTTCATGACTTGGAATACTTCTTTCCAGCCCCTTCTTGCCTATAAGGTTTCTTTTGAGAAATCAGCTGACAGTCTTATGGGCACTCCTTTGTAGGTTACTGTCTCCTTTTCTCTTGCTGCTTTTAAGATTCTCTCCTTATTTTTAATCTTGGGTAATGTGATTATGATGTGCCTTGGTGTGTTCCTCCTTGGGTCCAACTTCTTTGGCACTCTCTGAGCTTCCTGGACTCCCTGGAAGTCTATTTCCTTTGCCAAATTAGGGAAGTTCTCCTTCATTATTTGTTCAAATGAGTTTTCAATTTTTTTCTCTTCCTCTTCTCCTTCTGGCACCGCTATGAATTGGATATTGGAACGTTTAAAGACATCCTGGAGGTTCCGAAGCCTCTCCTCATTTTTTTTTGAATTCTTGCTTTTTCATTGTGTTGTGCTTTAAAGTTTCTTTCTTCCTTCTGGCCCACACCATTGATTTGAGTCCTGGTTTCCTTCCCATCACTGTTACTTCCCTGTACATTTTCCTTCATTTCACTTAGCGTAGCCTTCATTTGTTCATTTAATTTGTGACCAAATTCAACCAAGTCTGTGAGCATCCTGATTACCAGTGTTTTGAATTGTGCATCTGACAGGTTGGCTATCTCTTCGTTGCTTAGTTGTATTTTTTCTGGAGCTTTGATCTGTTCTTTCATTTTGGCCATTTTTGTTGTCTTGGTGTGCCTGTTACGTAGTAAGGGGCAGAGCCTTAGGTGTTCACCGGGGCAGGGGAACCCACACTGCTGCGTAGTGACGCTGTTTGTGGGGCAGGGGTCCAAGAGGGAACAATGGCGCTTGGGGACCTGGCCTGCAACCCAGGCATGTTGCCTCCCTGGATATCGAGCCTGCGAGCTTTTGGTTTGCAGACCAGTGCTCAATCCACTGGGCCATACCAGCCAGGGCTCTCCTCATTTTTTTGAAATTCTTTTTCCTTTTTGATGCTCTGCTTTAGTCTTTTTTTCTACCTTGTCTTCCAAATCACTGATTCAATCCTCTGCTTCATCTAATCTATTGTTTATTTCTTCCAGTGTATTATTTATTTCAGATATTACATTATTTATTTCTGACTAGTCCTTTTTTATGGTTTCCATGTCTTTTTTCATGGTGTTTAGTATCCTTATAATCATTATTCTAAACTCTTTATCTAATAAAATGCTTGCCTTCATTTCATCTCGTTCTTCTTCTTCTAGAGAATTCTCTTGTTCTTTCATTTGTCGTCTGTTTCTTTGTCTTCCTATTTTGGCTGCTTCTTCATATTTGTTTCTATGTATTGGGTAGAGCTGCAAAGACTCTGGTGTAAGCCTTTGTTAGATGTGGTTTGTGACTGGCCATGGTCAATCTGTTTGGAGCTCTCAGTGATCCACAGCTTATGACTTCCTCTGCTGGGCCTGTGTGTGTACAGAAAGGACCAGGCTACATGCCAAGGCCAGTTTTGTTTGTTTGTTTGTTTTTTCACTTTCTCCAATAACTTTATTGATTTGGATATTTTGAGAATGTCAGCTATCTCTCACATGGTATGACATTGATTGTTCTCAATTTCAAGGCCAGTTTTTATCAGGATCACACGTGGGGGAGGCTCAAATGAACCTCCCCAAGATCCACCTTAATTGTTAACTAATCAGTGATATAGCTTCAAGCTGTACTCAGCAGCCCAGCTTAAGCACCACAGGGTGGGGCAGACTAATTCCTTTGGGCAAGGTTATTGCTTCCCCTCAGGCTGATGCCATTCAGCAGGGAGTGCTCTGTCTGAGAGAGATGGCTCCTGCAGTGTAGGGGATGACTCAGCACAGGGATCCTGGAGGCTATTCCCTCAGTTCTCTCCCCAGAGCCACCAACCCCAGACTCTTCTCAAGTGTCTCTAGTCCATTCTACCCTCCCTTTGATGGCACCCAGGGTAAGTGGCTACAAACAAAATTTTGTGCTTTGGTCCTTTAAAAGTCTCTCTGCATCTCCAGCTGTCTCTCCCTGGCAGACAGAAACCCTGTTGCTTTTCACAGTTGGATATTATCTGGGTTCCTTTCCTGGCTCTGGTGCTGTAGGCTGGGGAGTCCAGCTTGGGGTTTAGACCCCACACCTCTTCCAGGGATCTCCCCAGCTGCTGAAATATCCTTCCAGCACTTCAGCTACTACCTGGAAGAACTCAGCCGACCCTCTCACGCTTCTTCCACATTCCCTACCGGCCTTGTTGTGGTGAAGTGGCTTCTTCCAGCTGTCTGTTGTAATCAGTAAACTTTGTTTTCATTATTTTCTTGACTACTCACTAGACCAGACACCATCTCATTGTTGGAGACAGATTGTGCACAAGACATATCTCTAGCCCAGTCCCCATGAAGCTTACAGTCTAGTAGGAAAGACATTAAAATTAAAATTGAAATTAAAATTAAAATTAAAAGGCATCTAAAATCATTTTAATCATCTCCAAAAGATAGGTATTTGTCCATGAAATTAAATTGAATCTGGTTCATTTGATCAAAAAAGAGAGTTGATTTTGCTATCAGGCTTCCTCCATAAAATCTTCATAGTAATCACTCTTTGTGAATGCCTGGTCCCTAGTAGGTCCTCAAAAAAACATGTGCTGACTGTTGAGTAACCCTCCATTTCTGAGTAATTAGTCGATCTTTCTTCCTAGAGTTGTAAGCTATTTTAGGTCAGAGGACATAGCTAATTTATATCTGTACCCTCATTGACTAACTCAGTACTGGCACACAGTAGGAACTCAGGAAATATGTGTGGAATGGCATGGAATTGAATTTATGTCATCGATAAAGACTGCCAAATAGGCAATTGGGCCAAAATCCATGTGGGGTGTGTTTTCTCTGGGTTGCTGTTGTATAATCAGAGTAATGAAAAAATTTTTAAATCTCATACCTTTTTTATGTGAAGCTGTTACAGAACAGACCAGGGGGGTGGGGTAGTGAATGATATACTGTTACTGAATGGACCCACCCTTGTGCTCCAGGGGTCCCCCGCCCTGTACTAGGTTCACCTTGCCTGCCACACCTTCTCATGGCTCACCAGCAAGAGTCCTTTCACCCCTTTCCTTCCCGCAGCGTATCTCCTGCATTCTTCCAAACTGCTAAGTGAGGGCTCTGCATTGCTGCTACATATTACTTTCCAGCTTCCTAAGCTGTGTGGCAAAGGGAGACCCAAAGCTGTTTGGTTCTTCTCTGCCAAAGCCGCATGATGCTTCCTGTCATGGCTGCCATGCCTGGGTTTAAATCCCAGCGCCAGTCCTCCTCTGCAGCCCCATTTCCGACTCCTCCTACAATCAGCCACACCTGCCAGCATTCCCATATTTTTTCCAGCTTCTCTGGGCTGCCATAGTAAGTCCGGGCTGGTGTGGCCCTGGGGTGTGGAGCCAATCATCTCCAAGCTCTTATGCAGGCTCTGTAACCAGGGGGAGCTGCCTCCCAGTTACATCTTGGGTAGAAGTCACTCCTATCCCTACCCCCCCCCCTCAAAGCATGGCCACAGCTATTTAACATATCCATGAAACCAGGTAAAAGTTATAGATATGTTAAATGACCATGCCAGAGGTTAGCTGCAAAGCTGTTGCTATGCAAAACAACTCTCAATGGCCCTGTTTCATGTGTTCCATCCCCCCCCCCTCTCAGACTTGTGGGGGTGAGGACATCCTATATATATTTTTACTAATATTTCCTGGACACCCTGAGTTCTGGACCCCATTACAAATCCCCATTTGGGAGCTCCCCCTTGGCTGCACCCTGTTACAAAGCCACAATCTCATCCTGGCACCAAATGCACACATCTTGTCCCCATGAA
Organism: Macrotus californicus; assembly: GCA_007922815.1. Taxonomy (NCBI): domain Eukaryota; kingdom Metazoa; phylum Chordata; class Mammalia; order Chiroptera; family Phyllostomidae; genus Macrotus; species Macrotus californicus. Next base: position 15,226 of record VMDR010009353.1, read on the forward strand.
GTCCCTGCAGGGAAAAAGTAGCCTCGGCTGTTTTAAATATCCCTGAGTGTGTGCAGCACAGTGCAGTGCCTGGCATGCTCTCATATGACCCTTTCTTCCCTTGAATTTGTAGAACTAAATGACTGTGAATAGAGTTCTCTCCACTGAAGAAAGTAATGCAAGTCTACAGATAGCATGACCAAGTGTCTTTTTTCTACCTTCTTATTTCTGAAGTTCTCTCTAACCTGAGAACTGTTAGGCACAAGCAGGCCTCCTAATCACTGCTGATGAGAGGAGAAGCTACATTTGAACGGAAGTCTCCAGAGATCCCTCCCTTCCCTTCTTAGACTTTGAAGATTAATCTTGGGGGAAAAAGTCTTCTGCCACAATAATGAGAATAATGTCAGCTTTATCCAAACTGAAAGAAAAGAAAAACTTATAGTCATAAATTTAAAATTTGTCTTTCACACATATTTCTTAAGCTTTTAGTGTCTGTTTTGTGTGTGTATGTGTGTGTGTGTCCTGGTTTTGTTTTGACCACTGTGAGATGAAGGGAAAGCAAGTAGACTATTTCCCACAGCTCTGTAGACGTCACTGTTGGCCTTTGCTACCTGGACTAATTGAAACAGCACTGGTCCTGGACATGCTCAGTTCTCGCCTGCTGCCTGGTAGACAGGAAAGGGAGGTCAGCTTGACCTGATACTTAATTGTGGCCAAATGTTTCTATGTTCTGATCCACTCATAGAAAGGATGCTCAGGTGTAAAAAGGACCACCTCCACTTGAGAGGAGAAAATTTTCCTTTGGTGTGACAGTGGGACAAGCATATGGTTTAAAGTCGGACAGTCCTATGTTCTGCTCTTAGCTCTTCTACTCACTAACTGTATAAATTTGGGGCAAGTTACTTAACCTCTCTGAGTCTCAGTTTCTCCATCTGTACAATGGAGAGATGACTACTTATTTAGGATTTTTGATAGAATTGACTAAGATAATATACAAAGAGGGGCCGACAATAACCCTGGCCCAAGAGGAATGGCCCTTATTATTATTCTGATTCATATACTGGATGCTAGGTGGCTATTTTGGGGGGCAGTGTAAGGTGGCCACAGTTGTGTATAGTCAGAAACTCTGGATCCAGCTGTCCTTTCAAAAGCTTTCAGGTTATGGGGACCTGTGTTGTTTTCACCTATTATATCCTCATTAATTCTTTATCCTCCCCTCAGCCCCAGCTCTGTTCCCTCCTACTTACTTAGAGAAAGCAGAAACCTGTGGTTTTCCTGCTGGCATTTTGTCCAGACACTGGTTTCTAAAGGTCTTTCCTGGCACTTGGAAGAACCAGAGAATGCAAGGAACAAGAATGCTGACTCCTCAGGGGCTTCACAGATTTGCTGACACAGCACATTTCTGCCTTGATGCTGTTGCTTAGGGCGAGAGGAGACGGCATTACTGTTTCTTGTGAAGTAAGCATGAATGGAGCCTTGCTCCGCATGCCCAGAATGCCCGCTGTGCCACACTTTCTCTCCCTGACACTGGCTTCATGTGGCCAACAAAACTCTTGTTCCAACCTGACACATTGGCTTAGCCCAGCAGTCCACCTTGCTCTGTTCTGTGGAGCCCCAGAGAGGGCCTTGGTCCTGCTGTATATTTTGCGCGGGCATCTTTATTCAAGGATGAGAGACAGACAGAGAGACAAAGAGATATGAGAGGAAGAGAGAGAGAGAGAACAGATCTAGAGAGACACTAAGAGACAGAAAGACAGAGACAGGAGACTAAAAGGTAAAGAAAGAGAGACAGAGAAACCTACATAAGACAGAGAAATAGACACACACAGAGGAAGAGACAGGAGAGAAGCAGAGAGAAATATGGAGAAAAACACAGAGAGAGGCTTGCAGAGAGATGGAGAGACAGAACTATAGTGAGGGAAAGCTATGGACTGAGAGACAAGAGACACCCAGAGGGAGAGAGAAACATGGTTTAGAGGGAGGTGAAGCTAAAGAGGGGCAGGCAGGATGAGCGGTGGCTAGGCTGGGGGTGAACAGTTCGCACCCAGCAGTCCTCATACTGAAGTGGTTCCTTAGCTCTCAGCAGCCAGCTGAGTGTCATGTTAAACTCTATAGCTCAGACAGTGCTGAGCAGGGCTGGACAGCAGGCTTTGGCTGCAGTTTACAGTGGCCAGCCCTTTAATCCATGGGCTGGAGCTGCAGTCAAGGCCTGGGAACTCAGGGCAGGCTTTCCCCACAGTTCCCCAAAAGACCAGACAAGGAGTTTATGACCCCAGGCAGCTGGGCTGACTGAGCTGAGACAGAGGAGTGACCTCACCCACACTTAAGCATCCCTTATTCAAGAGCCTGTAGGGGGACTGGGGCCTGCACCCTGCAGTTGCTGGTCCTGCCCTGGCTGTGGGTACAGGTCTCTGCTGTCATCTTGGAATGTGTGGAGCTGCCAGCCCATTTCCTAAGCAAATCCCACCCCTCTGGCATGCATATACCCACATAGACCTATATGCTTTCTGATCTGCTGGGGGAATGGATCCTCATAAGCAAAGACAGCTTGGTGTTTGAAGTGAGCCATGGCAACACTTCCATGTTTTTTCAGTACAGTGGGGTAAAGTCAGCTGACAACTGCTTCACCTAGGAAGTCCTAGCTCATTTCAGTAAGGTGCCCTCAAACACCTAAAAGGAAAACACTTAAAAGGAAAAGCCAAAGTGGCAGGAGAGGTCTTGCCTGTCATTTCTCAGGGAGTTAGGCAATCCTGGAACCACACAGAAAACTTCCAGCCTGAGGGTTTCCTTTGCAGCAATCAGACCTCCCAGTCTTGGCCCGGGATACATTCAGACTGTCCTGCACTGAACGTGGGCCAGAAAACGGCACAAGTGCTTGCCCACAGAAGGAGCACTGGCCACTTGTTCCAGGGTGGCACAAAGGGCCCAGGGACAAGAGGAATTTGTTGTGTCTTGTCTCTGGTTATTGCTGAGCTGCAGGAAAGCTACTGCTCTGACATGTGTATCTTAAATCCAGCCCTTTGCTTATTTCTTATTGATACTGGTGTTTTCAGGTGATTCTCTGGCATTTCCTAATCATAATTTTATTTCCTTTCCAATGGTACTACTTCTTATTTCTATTTTATTGCACTCACTAATCATATTTTCCCAGTATTAAAGTGGTAACTGCAGAGATTTTTGTTCCTGCTTTTAGTGAGATTATATCTAATGTTTTACAGTTAACCATAATGTTTGCAATTGCCATGAGTTGCATTTAATGGTGTTAAGGAAGGACCTTCTATTCCTACTTCAAAAATATATATTTTTTAACAAGTCATGAATGAGTGTTAAATTTTTTGATAAAAATGTAGTAGCTGCAAAATGCCTGAGTCAAGGGGATGGATCCAGAAGAGTGCCTGTTGGGAGGTGTAGCGTGGTGGTCATCAGTGCAACCTGGAGGTCTGGTAGTTTTTGATGGGAGACCTGGGGAGCCAAAGCTCCACTACTTGTCACCTGAGAGGCCTTGGGAAGTCACTTCACCTCTGGGAGCCTTAATCAGCTCACTTGTGAAAGGGGATAATGATGGCCTCTACTTGCTCGTTTTATGGGGATGAAGTGAGGCATGTACAAAGTACTGAGATAGCCCATCTCCAAGATGGCCCTCAATAATCTCCGCCTCCTGATACACCTTCTGCAGTCTGCTTTCGCATGCGTTAGGGTTGGTCTGTGTGACCAACTCCAAGATGGCCCTCAATAATCTCCGCCTCCTGACACACCTTCTGCAGTCTGCTCTCGCATGCGTTAGGGTTGGTCTGTGTGACCAACAGTATATGGCAGAGGTGATGGTGTGTCACCTCCAAGGTGGGCTAATGAAAGGACATTGAGGCTTCTTGCTCACTCAGTTTCTTTCTCGATGACTTGCTCTTGGGGTCATCTGCCAGCTGCCATGTCATCAAGACAGCTGCCATGAGGTCAGCAGCCCTGGGGAAAGGCCCATGTGGTGAGAAACTGAGGCCTGCTTCCAACGTGGTGTGTGTGAGCTGTTTCATAAGTGGGTCCTCCAGCCCCGTCAAGCCCTCAGACAATACAGCCCCAGCTGACACATTAATCGCAACCTCAGAGACCCTGCTGGAACTGGAACCACCCTGCCAAGTCACTTCTTGCTTCCTGACCCTCAGAAACTGTATGCCGTAATAAATATTTATTGTTTTAAGATGCTGAGTTTGGGGATATTTTGTTATGCAGCAGTAGAAAACTAATGCAAGTAGCTAGCATATAGTAAGTGCACAATCAAGGTTGTCTATTTTATCAGTATTAATATTAATACTGATAATGAGTATCCAAGTAACTAAAAAATAGTCCAACTGACCCTACATTGAAAACCAATGTGAAAATATAACAAAACCTTCCATTCTTCAAAAGATCTTTTTTGTTATTCAGGCTTAAAATTCCAATCATGTCAGGGTTTCTTTCTGTTAAGAACACTTGGTCTTGATTATACAGAAAGCATTACATAAAAATGGAATTTTTGCAAATTAGTTTATATTTGGGGGAAAATAATTTTGTCGAGACAGTTACTTCATTGATTTCTTTACACATGAACTGAGAGGATTGGAACAGATCTACCCTGTCCAGAATTGTAGCTACTGACTATATGCAACTGTTTATATTCTTTAAACAAATTAAATGTAAATAAAATTAAATATTCTGTTTCTTAGTTGTACTAGCCTCATTTCAAGTGCCTGATAGCTACATGAGGTTAGTAGCCACCGCATTAGCACAAAGGGAGAGAACATTTCCGTCATCACAGAAAGCTCCATTAGACAGCATTGGTCTAGATGTCTAGTAAATGTGGGTGTGCGGCGGGTGCAGAGCTGCTGGCAGAGTTCCTAGAGCACACTAGGTTCTCTTTCTTTCTGCCTCGTCCCAGCTCTGAGGCAGGCACAGTGGGGCCTTTGTCCTGACAGAAACTGCCAAGAGATGCTGAAACTGATCTTAGGAAGAGCTTTCCTCAGGGCTCACCATCATGATTTACATTTCTGTTTCAATCACAGTTGTCTTGTCAATGATTGGGTCCCGCTTGCTCAATAACCAGTTATATAATTCCAACTTGTTGTCCAACTGGCACTTCAAAACTGAAGAAAACCAAACTCAAACTCATTATCTCCTTCAGCCAGTCTGTCTTCTTGATGTGCATGTTTCATCCATGGCACCTCCACCCTCTCTTGGAAGACTTCTCTTCGGCTCCTGTCATGCCTTGCTGCCTTGGGTCTCTACTAATCACTCACCCCAGGTCAAGTCCTCTTGATTCACCCTTCAAACTGATTTTTATTCCTGTTTCCTCCTCTTCATCTCTACTGCCAACACCCTATTTTGGGCCCCCATAATCCCTGTTGTGAGTGGTCTGACAGGTGTCTTGCTTTGTTAAAGATCCAGTGGAAAAGTAGGAAGGGAGCTTGGAAAGGAAGGCAGACTGGTCATTTGCAGACAGAAATAGGGAATCTGCAGGGAGCCAGACACGGGAAAGTGACTTGGGGAACCAGTAGGTCAAAATGACATTCATTTCTGATGACAAGTCACATGAGCAATTGCCAGGGGAAAAGTGAAGTCCCTAGGAATACCTAAAGCACAGAGCAATGAAGCAATGCACATGTTCATCAGTACCTTCCCTTCTCTTCCTGCTGCTCAAAGGCTCCCCTTCCACCCTAGCAATCAAACCCTATTCCCCCATTACTCATTCGTCCATTCAAGTAAGCCATCCTGAGCCTCCATCCTGACTAGGGCTCTGAGTTGGACTTTGCTAATCAGGACCCAGAGATAAATAAGAAGTGTACTCTGCCCTCTGAGAGCTCACAATCCAATTGGGAAAAGTAGGTAGACAGTATCGGGACAAAGGGACTCCAGAGAATTATGCTTCATTTTCTTTTGTCTATATCTTTCCCCCTCAAAAGGGACTCTGTGAACTCAGCAGGGGCACTCACTTCCTCAGCAGGGGCTTGAGGGAATGCAGACAGAGTGTAGAGGCTGAGGTGCAGCAGAACGATGCACAGCCTGTGCACTATTCAGGAGGCCCTGGGGCTGCTTCGGGGCTGCATTTGCCACAGTGTACCAGGGTAGTCAGAGGTCTGTTTAATAGTTTGAAGATAGGGCTGACTCAGTAGTTGCTTAGAGTGTATGTTGGATTCTACTTGGTCTTTGATTTATTTGGGCAAATGTTTTCTCCTGCCCTTTCTCATCTCCAGCCTAATGAAGCATACAGTGAGCTAGGGGTCCAGTGTGCAGAGCTGGATGACTGACAGTCATCTCCCTACTGGCACCTGGCCTTATGGCATCAGGCTGGAAGAGTTTCCCATGTCCCATTATGGAAGGTGGGGGAGTGGTAATGGTAAGGCTGGAGAGTATTATCTAGACAAGGAGCTTGGCCATATCTTTATCAGAGTCACAAGCCAATAAAATACATTTGTGTGGATCAGAAAAAAACCCCTTCTGCTCCGGTGGACACAGCCCCCAAGTCTTTTGATCTGAGGAAGGGAGGAGGGGGTCTGGAGTTTAGTCCCACTTGCTCCCTCCTGGGTCGTGGATGACGTGCCACTGTACTCAGCGGCCCCGATGCCTGTCCCCTGCCCCTCAAAGCTGTGTCTCCTGTGTGCTGGGAGCTCAGGACTGCACATAGAAGAAAACTGGATGAATTAATGAGAATAAGTGGGAGGCTTGAGGAATAGTTCCACATCAGAAATCAGCCATCTGCCCTGGCTCGTGTGGCTCAGTGGATTGAGCACTGGCCTGTGAACCAAAGGGTCGCCAGTTCGATTCCCAGTCAGGGCACATGCTTGGGTTGTGGGCCAGGTCCCCAGTAGGGGGCGTGTGAGAGGCAACCACACATTGATATTTTTCTCCCTCTTTTTCTTCTTCCCTTCCCCTCTGTCTAAAAATAAATAAAATCTTAAGAAAAAAAAATCAGTCATCTAGAAGACACTAAGCCAGAGTCTAATATTAAGACTGATGTCTTGCTTCTTTGGAGCCTTTCCCAGAGCAACAGAGCACAGGAGAGGCTTAGGACAGGGGGGGACCTTCCAGGAACAAATCCCCAGATACCTTCCTCCCTCACTAGTCCGTTAAATACACTTACTCCTTTTACTTGCACTTAAAGACTTACGTGTTAAATAGTTTATATTATTGTTTATGTATATGTTTATGATTTATGTATATGTTTAATACATGCCTTCAATATCTGTCCCTAATGTCATTCTCTGTCTTGCTTTCTAAGCTCCTCAAAAGTGCAGACTGCATTACATGATTAATACTGCTCAGTAAAATGCCTACCGCATTGCCACCTGGTGCTTTTCGATGATAACGATGATGATAAAGTTCAAAGTCTTCACTCTGGCTTTCCAGACTTCTATCATCTGATTCTCAACCTTCCCCTCCCCGCTCCCCCCAGTGTTCTGTACAGTAGCCAAAATGGCCAACATGCCTGGGGCTCCGTCTCCATGACTTATCTCGTTGTTTCCTTTCCCCTTTCTCCTGAGTAACTAAATCCAACCCATCTTTGGAAGGTCAGCTCTAATATTCTTCCTTATGATATTTCTCCTGATTCCTTGAGCTTGAAAGATCTTGTGTCTTTTCTCTCCGTGACATTTCATTTCAAATTTGTATGGAGCTAACGAACATTATACTTTTTAAAAAGATTTTATTTATTTATTTTCAGAGAGAGAGGGAGAGAAGAAGAAAGAAAGGAAGAGAAACCTCAATGTGTGAGAGAAACATCCATTGGTTCCCTCTCACATGCCCTCAATTGAGGACTTGCCCCTCACCCCAGGCACGTGCCCTGACTGGGAATCAAACCAGCAACCCTTTGGTTCATAGTCTGATGCTCAGTCTACTGAGCAACACCAGCCAGGACTGAATGTTATACTTTGTATCATTGCTTCCCCTGCTAATCTGGGACTTCTTGAGGGCAGAGGCTGTGTCCTATCCATCTTCTACTCCACAGGGATCACTCTAGGCTGGGTACCTGGTATTTAGCTCTGCAATCTGACTGAACAAGTTCCATCCCAGCTCCGAGTCTCAGTTTTCTCAGCAGTAAGTGAGTGGTTGGACAAGGTGATCCTTAAGGAACATGGTAGCTCTGAGGCCTGTGGTCTACAGCCCACTGAAGGTTCATTGACTAGAGGTTATGAAGAGGGTGTCTCCTACCAGAAGAAGTGGTGCCTTGGGGACTTGTTGCTTATGAAAGCCTAAACATTCTTGGATTGCCAAGAAGTTGGAAATTCAAACCTTATGAATCAGATTTCTCTCTTCCCATGAATGGGAATGACATTAAGTGACTCATAGAATAGCTGGAACAAAGACTCAATCTTTGTTCTCCAAGTTGGAAAAAAATAAAAATAAAGATTTTATTTATTTATTTTTACAGAGAGGGGAAGGGAGGGAGAAAAAGAGAGACAGTAACCTTGATGTCCAAGAGAAACATCAATCGATTGCCTTTCATACACGCCCTGTCTGGGGACCAAACCCACAACCCAGGCATTTGCTCTGACTAGGAATCAAACCAGGGACCTTCCAGTTTGTGACAGGACTCCCAACCCACATTGCCACACCTGTCAGGGCAGCACTAAGGGCTTCTTCCTACTGTTCCCCTTCTTTCCCTCAAGAACCAAAGGCCGGGTTATGACAATCATCCTATGGCAGTTGGGTGTGCCCTAGTCACTGGGATCCAGGCTCCCCCTGTGGTGAGGTTTGGATTACACACAGGTTATCCAGGCCCCTCATCAAAGGAGCTGACACTATAGTTCTGGAAACCCTGAACCCATACCCCTTGGTAATAATTATCAAGCATTTTGTAAGAGCCTGGGTACATGAGCAAATCTTTTGAAAATAAGCCTGTATTGTCTCCCTGGATTCCTGGTGTAACTCAGCACACCGTACAGTAGCTGTGATTCACAGAATGCATGGACCTGAAGGCCTGAGGGTGAGTCTTGGCAGCTGTTCATCACTCCCTCCTAGAACCCAGAGGGTCACAGTCAAGGAGAGGTGGTACACACACCCCATAGCACAGTCTTCTGGAATGCTATCATCACCACTAAACCACAGGTTTATCTCTGCTTTATAGATGTGGCCGACCATCAAGGCCAAGAGCACTTGGCTGGACAGCTCTAGAGCTGGGACAGGGTAGGGAGGTGGGGACACACTGGGACTCTGATAACCCAGTGCAGGGGCAGATGCCTCCCTATGACCTAGGGAATGAGGAGAAGGGGTCCACAGGAGAGAGAGAGGGGAGGGGATGTGGAATGCTCTAAATGATAGAGGCACAGCCAAGAGTCTTGGGCTTTGGGCCCAGCTGAGCTGCTGACTCACCATGGGCTCTTAATCTCCTGTAGAGAACAGGCCCAGCTCCTGGAAGCCCAGAGGGCTTAGTGGTGTTTGTGTAGCTATAGGAGCAGGGCCTGTAGGCTGTCATGAAGCCCTGCCTGGCTGTGGACAGGAGGGCAGGCAAGCAGAATAGAGTGGGAGACGGCAGGGAGAGGCGGGATGAGCCCTTGGGGAGGAAGAGGTGAGCCTGCACCAACCTGAGTCAGGAGTGTTTGCAGAAGGGACTCTCAGACAGGCAGAATGTGGGGGGTTTGGGTGGGAGTGGGGGAGAGTCAGGGAAACCTATGCTCATGAAGTCAGTCCAAACTGTCTACTCAGGTTTAGGAAGAAACAGATGATATCTTTTTCAGTTTTCATACTTGAGTCAAAGACTCAACTTTTTCAAATATACTAGGTTTGCCTAATATGTTAAGTGCATTAATAAAAACCGAGATCTCACTTCATAGCTCTTGTTTCTCTCCTTCTGGCCCCTCTACCTCCCGCTCTCTGAGGGCTCCAGGATCCACTTCATTCTTTCCTCTGCCTTATTGTACAAATATGAGATGGGAATAAAAATGCCCTGCTACTACCTGACTTTTCAAACACTGAGGAAATGATGAATGAAGATCCAGGAAGAGGCCTGTGCCTCCCAAGGCTCTGTGTGAAATGCTGAATCCTGGCACAAAATGTGCAGAGTGGAGATAATGTTTTGAAATATTTTCGGAAGTGTTTCTATCTCCTATAAATCTTTTGCTTTGAGAGTGACAGTGTTTCAGGGGAAGGGCACATCTCTGCCATTGCTGAGGTTTCACTGTCAAATTAGATTTTTGTGAGTCCCCAAAATGGCAATAGACTTGAAAGGCAGACCTAAAAGGCTGGAGGGTCACAGAATTGTATCAGTGAGAGGTCACTACAAGGCAGGAAGAGAACGGGGAGAAGCCCATCCCTGTATTTCCGGCAGATCATGGTAACAGGGAGACAGGCAGGGCGGTCGAGCACTCAGACAGGTGTGTGTCTCTATTTCTTCACCCCAGGTCCCAGTGTGGTGGGAGTTGTTTTTCGATAAGTATGAGAGAACACTGTCCTCTTTGAGAGTCTGCAAGGACCGCCTCACACATTCTGTGCACCAACCTGGGGTGTCTGTAGCCACATCAAAGGAAATGCAGCTAGCATGAGAGTCTCGGGCTCCTAGAGGCTGATAAGGGACTTAGGTACAAGTTTGACTGGGGAGCTGGGGAGGGGGGTGTGCCTGGCACTGTAGTCAAATCAGACCTCCTGGCTAAGTCAGCCTAGGAGTCCAGCCAGACCTCAGGCTTTGGGGGACCCAGAGAAAATCCTTGAAGGGCCAAATCAGCAGAGAAACAGCTGAGCCCAGACCAAATTGCAGCAAACATCAGCAAAACATCCATCCATTACCTGCGGCCCAATGTGAGCCCTCAGACTAGCGACTCTTATCCACGGCTGCATTAGCTGCATTAGCTGCATAAGAGGCTCACCTGGGATGAGTGAGCCCTGACTCCACACCCAAAGGTTCTGATTTCATTGCGGTGAGGCTGTGGGATTGCTATGTTTATAAAAAGCATCCTGGGCTTGTGAACCAAAGAAGTTAATTGCTTTCTTCAGGGTTAGAATTATCCTCCACAACAAGGCCAGGACTATAATGAGGCAAGTGAGGCACCGAGGACGCAAAATGGAGGGAGATACTCACTGTCAAGGTTGTGCAAGTACAAGGTAGGTGTCTGTGAGTGTCTTCTTCCATGTGTGTTCCAAGTGCTAGCTTGCCTTCTCCTAGCTTGGCTCTACCTCCTCTCCAGACAGGCTCCTTACCTGGCCCCATCTGAAGAGGTGACCCAGGTCATGAGTCCTTTTTCTTTGGAAGGCACCAGAAGGTTACAAAACTGTCATGTGGCCAAGAGACCTACTGGGGAAGGTGCTTGGACAAAGAATAGGCAGAAAACCAAAGAACGAAACAGACTCAACTATCACCTTAAGCGCTTTGCTGGTTTCCGAGGTGAGAATGACGTGACATGACTATTGTCTATAAAACGCAGTTTAGTCCTTTCCTCCAGCCCCTGAAGCCAGGACATTCTGGTTTAACTCATTGTTGGGGAGGGTGGACAAGGCCCAGGGTTCTTCAGAAAAGGACTCCAGTTATATAAACCAATATGTGTCCATGTTTGTTAGAGTCACAAAGACAAGGAGTATGTGCCTGCCTCCTACTAGTGTGTGGGCGAGACTTGGGCCACACTGGGCAGCTCTAGGTGGCTCACCACTTGTCTCACCCAGAAATCAGTCTCAGTGAATCAGAAATTGGCACCACAGAAGGCAAATTTTTGAGGAGGCTTTGGAACTGGTTATATTGTTAGTGTGAGCTCAGGGCTCCAGTGAATGGCCCAGTACTGTGCAAAAGCACAGGGCTTTACACACTGGACAAATGCGTTCTTTGTGAATAATAAGTGACCTTTGTTTCCCTCTGCCTGACCTCTTCCTCCTCCCTGCTTCATCCTGGCTTCAGCATGGATCCTGGGTCTTCTAGCAGGAAACCTGACCAGGCACTGCCCAAGGAATCTGGCACCCTGAGCCATGATGCAGCTGGGATGGGGGTGTAATTCTGTGTTTTAACCTGAAGTCCTTCTTACAGAGGTAGGAAGAAGGGCCCTAGCCTTCAGAAGCAGAGCTGTACTTCTGTTTGTCTCATCTCCTGTCATCGTCTCAGCACTGGAAGCAGCGGGGAGAGCTTGCAGAGTCCACAGAGGGAGGTAGGTCGGTGGGAGACTTAACTCCTAGTCACAGCACTCCCAGCTGATGCTCGGGCCCTGTCGCGGCCTCTGTTTCCAAGTCACAAACCTCCAAATCCTGAACCAATGTTCTTTAGAAAAAGAATTGGAGGTCTGAGTCCCTTCAGATCTGATGGCTTGGCCAGATCTGCAGGCAGAGGAGACCTGCCTGCTTGTGGGGCTCTGGAGAGGGTTAACATGCGAGCAGCTGTTGAGCCTCTCTAATGAACCAGGCCACTTCAGCTCAAGTCCTTTCTCTCCCAATCTCAATTTCTGCAGAGAAAAGCAGAGTCAAAGACCCATAAAACTTGAAAGCTGTTTCCTTTACCCATTTGCTGAGATCTATTAATCACTTCCGATAGCCAGCAGCTAACCCATCTGCAGGACACATGGTCTTGATTTAATTAATGTGCAAAGCAAAAGAACATGAAGCAGGTAAAAATCTGCAATTAGCAAATCTTTCATGATTTTCTTTGTTGGTTCCCCCCTCCTCCACTTTCTAGGCAGTGGGAGGGGATGAGAAGAAGCCAACGACAAAAATGGTTTCATTCCATCTTGAGTAATTACTCCGGAAAGCCCTCTAAAGAATTGCTGGCTGTTTACCTCAGCAACGTCAGCTTGCGTTTGGGAACACCGTCAAACTGTAAATGCTTTGATCTTTTTTATGCTTATGTACATAAAGAAAACCAAGTACACCTAATTCTTATACCATGTTGCCATAAGCATTAGAGACTCTTGGCACATGGCCACAGGTAGCAGACTTGAGAATGTCTGGCTTTGCCAGAGAAAGAAACAGCAGGATGTCTTGGAGCAAACATCAGAAGAGGAGCCAAGAGGTTGGAACTCTGGTCCCTGCTCCCTAGTGACTCATGAAATGACAATGGGCAGGCCATGCTCCCTCCTGATCTCCATTTAAAATAAAGGGGTAGGGAGAGATGATTTTTAAATATCAAAGCCCTCCCTCCTTACCGCCCCCCAAGCTCTGCCATTCTTTGCTTCTCGAAAACACATGATTTTCCCACTCCACAAACCCAGAGGTGAGGCAGGGGCAAAGGTAATTAGGTACAGAGACTTGCTATACAGGCTTGGTTATCAAAATATTTAAGGAAAAGATGACCAATTATGGATTATGAGATTCCTTTAAACAGTGGCATGCTATGGATGTTGTGTAGAAACTGTAGCCACAAAAGAGAAAACTGTAACTGGCCTCTGGGTGTTTTGTGGGGCACCTGTGACCTCAGCCTTAATCAGCATCACAGGCTGTCCAACAACACTGGGAAACCACGTGGATTTGAGGCAATCACCCAAGTTAAACCAACGCCAAAGGTAATCACCTTTCAGGCGATTTCATGCTTTTCTCCTATTGGCAAAAAAAAAAAGCAGAGCAGGGGCAGAGATTTATGTGTTCATTTCTTTACTCGGGCATTCATGTAGCAGATGCTAAGTCCCTATAATTCATGGGGTCCTAGGAAGGGAGTAGGAACTGGACGAAACTCAGCCCCGAGGCTGCCAAAGACCCTCTGAACTTCTGTGTTCACGTCTTTGGTATGTTACAGTTATGCACTAGATTTGTATCGACAAAGTCATTCATAAGGAGACTTCTCCTAGTTCTTAAAAGCTCGGATGGCCACAGGTCTTAAACTAAAAATGCCAGCCTCTCTTGAGTTCCTATTCTTTCTTCACTGCCCAGTTTCATGCCACCTCCCCTGGGAAGCCTCTCCCAATATCCCTAGGTAGATGTGATTTGTCTCCTGGTCATCCATGGCATTTAGTTGGCCCCACTCACTTGGTTGTTTTATACCCAAACTTGTACTTTTTAAAAATTCTGTATGTGTCTTATTCTCCTTTAGTCTGGTGTCTTATTCTCATTTTGTCCTTCAAGGGTAGGTACAGCTGAGGCACAGGAAGGGCATACTTTGTTGGAGCGGTCGGTATCCTGGTTGTGAGAGTGCACTGTAGTTCTGCGAGTCTTACCATTGAGGGAAACCGAGGAAAGCATACATGAGATATCTCTGTATTATATGTCATAACTGCGTATGTATTGCAATTACCGCCAAATAAAACATTTAATTAAAGAACAGAACACAGAGAATCATAACACCTTGAAGCTGGAAGATACTCAAGAGGTCCCTTAGTCTTGTCTTTACCCAGCGTGTGAACTTCTGCCATAGCACCGCACACATAGACTGATCCAGGCTTTTTCAAAGTCCAGCAATGGAGAATTCACTATCTCATAAGAGAGTGTATTTTATTCTCAGACAATTCTGATTCTATCCTGAAATTAAATTGTCAGGCTGTAACTTCCACCTGGATTTCACACAGAACAGTTTGCTCCCTTATCCCTGTGACAACCCTTTAGATACGTGAAGACGGTTGTCCTGTCCCTGTGAGTCTTCTCCAGGCCACAGGGTTTCAGTTCTCTTACATCCATAGTTCTGAGTTTTCATACCATTCTGGAGTCTTTTCTCTGAATATACCTCATTTGCTACTCTGATCTGAAATAGGATTAGCAATCTCCTTTGTTCTGGACAGTCCGCTGGCTCCAATGTAGTTAAAGACCACATTAGTACTTTTATGCTAATTCCATACCTTTGGCTCATGTTAAGTGCAGAGTCCACAAAAACCCTTTAACTTTTTTGTTACACCAGCTGCAGTCAAGGTCACTATCCCCTATGTTGGCAACTATTGTTTTGTTTTGTTTTTTACTCAAAGGTAGGGCTTTACAGTTCCCTTTATCCAGCTGCAATTCTAATCGTTCATCTGTTGGAAACTTGCAGGAGATCTGAATCTGTAGTGAGATGCAGAAGACCGTGAGTGAGTGTGCTATTGTGCATGCTGCCATACGTTGGCCAGCATCCTGTAGCAGTGTGCCCAGAGATATACGAGTATTTCCAGTGCTGGCAACCCTAGGGTACTGCTCATCGTTGTTGAATAGCAAGATAGTTTATTTTTATAACAAGCATTTACTGCAGAACAGCCTAGCAGAATCTCCTGGGTTTTAAAACTCTTCCAGCTTTATTACATATGCAGAATAATGCCAGCCTGGCTGCTTTCCTTGTTCCCCATTCCCACAGAGACACAGCTGGGAACCAGAGCTAAGGAATCAGGGAATCAGGTTAAGGCTCAGTGCCAAACATCTTTGTCCAGGGCTCAGGGAAACAGGGAGAATGCCTCCATGGGACATTAGAGGGCAGAATCTCTCAGCTCCAATTAAATGAGAAGAGGAGGCAAAGATTTTAGGCTACTCAGAATAGTGGCACAGAGCAGCTGCTTATGTAAAATCAGTGAGGTCCAACTCTTCCTGGGGAAGGGAAAAATCAGTCTAGTGTCCACTGGCCCAAAGCTTCATCTTACCCTGTGTTCCCCTCCTTTGCAGGTCCTGGCATCAAAGCATTGTTGCATTGGCCCATGAGACACCAGGGGAAGCACATCTCCCTATTCTTCTTGTTCTAACACCTTCATTGGCTCCTGTTATCATAAATTCCATTCCTGCTGCTCTCTTCACACCACTGATGTGCCTTTTGATGTGCCCTCTCTCCCCATCTACTGTCAAGTCCTGCCCATTCCTTCGGGACTAGGCTCAAATGCACTCTTACATGAAGCCTTCCTTAGTTCTTCTGATGATTGTAATCTCGCTATTTTCTGTGCTTCTCTCTTTTCACTGTCTTGGGAGAGTCACAGTTCTGGCAGGATTCACAGAGTAGCTGCTGTGCTTAGTATCTGGACTTGCCTGACATGAGTCCTATTTTGTCATGCTTCTATCTAGTCTTTGCCTGTGGCAGAGTCTGCTTGGTGTCCTCCAACACCTATTTTTCCTTTCTCCATGGCAGTAGAAATTTTAGCAGAACACATGGTCACCCAAAATAATCACAAGAATACCCATCCTCCTTTGTAGCTACACATTGCTGTCTGACCAAGTTCTGGCCAATGGGGTGTGAGCGGAAATGGTGAGAGCAAACTCTTCTCCTTTAAAGAGAAGGAGCCTTCCCTCCCGTAGCTCCTCTCCCACTTTCCGTTGGTTGGGGTGTGGATGTGGTGGTAAGCCATGCTGAACCATACAAATGGGGATGACAACCTAGAGATGATGGAGTAAGAAGAGAAAAAAAGCCTGTGCTTCTGATGATTCACTGAACAGAACCATTTTACCAGTTCAGAGTTTACTTGAGAAAAAGTCCTCTATCTTTTTTAAACCACAGTTACTCTGGGTCTCTGTCCCATGTAGCTAAGGCTGCATCTTCTCTAATATGGTATCTCAGGGACTTAATCTTGGTCTCTGTTCTATTTCTGCCCCCTCCCTGCCTTCTAACTTTCAGCCCCCTGCTCATCTCCCAGATTCTTGGCTTGCTGCCCCTGACCTGGCCTGACCAGTTCTCTCAATGCAGCCTTGAATCCTTTCCCTGGCACTGCTCTGACAGGCAAGCCTGGGTGAAAGGGTGGTGGGAGCCAAGCTGGCATTTCTAGATTCTGTTTGCTCTCTGGTTCCAGCCTCTACTACTTGGATATCAGACACCAAGCTCTTAGTGCCTCCCGAGCCCTTCTCTTGTCCACTTGTCTTTGAGTTGAGTCCTTGCCCTATTTCCCTGTGACCAGACTGAGCTCCTTGAGGATAGGCATTCTCTTGAAAGATATTCCAGTAACTCATGCATAGCAGGGCCTCAATCTATATATGTAGATTCAAATATTGGGATTCTTAGAGCCTGGACATGTGCAGAATACTGTGGGGAAAGTACTAGCTTTTTCCAGTTAGTGAAGCCTTCCTAGTTGGAAAAGGCAATTGGATGAATAAACCAATACATTAGATGCTTCTCAATTGGGGTTCTTCCAAGAAGTTTTCCTCTTCACCAAAAAGTGAGAGGGCTGTGGCATTCAGTCCTACTCAGTACCCTAGCACTTCAGCCTCCTGACACAAACTGCGCTCGCCCACTGCTGACTTGACGTGCTAGGCGACAAACCTGGAGCAAGCTAAATCCTTGTCACTGAGCTGAGAAGAAAGAGTTGGTCTGCACTGTAATTTTTGTAACACCTAAAAGTAACTTCTCCCCCTGTACCTGAGTGGGGGAAATGACTGGAAAATGCAGTAGAACCCCTGAATTAAGCAGCTGAGAAGAAGACAGGTATACGCTCGGCACCAGACTTACCAGGGCTGAGAAAGCTGGAAGACTTGGGCCTACGTACTGGAGGACATGCTAGATCAAATCTAAGACTTGGGGGCAAGGAGGCCCGTTGTGGTGTGGCTTTATTATTCTCTGTTACGGTGACTAGTGTGGAGGAGTCTCACTGGGAAATTGGAAGCTATTGCTTGCAGAAGACGGAGTTCTGGCTTAGAAATGAGAAAATCACGTCCCAAGTACCAGCTCTGCCACTTCCTGCTTCTCCAGGAGGGTCGCTCTGAACAAGTCCCCAGAACTATCTGGACTCATTTTTCTCATCCTCTGAATGGAAAAGTGGATGAGATGCTCTCCGGGGCCTTTCCAGCCACAGCATTCTTGGAGTCTGGTTGTTTCTCATGGTTGGCTGCTTCATGGCTTTCTCCAGCCTCTCTCTGCCTGCTCTCTGCTTCCACTCTGTGCCTGGCCACCCACAGGCACTGCCGCCTTTCCTCACTCCTCCCTGATGTCTGCCCCTCCTGACACCGAATCAGAGAGTTAGGTACAATCAGAGTTTCCCCTAAACAGAGTCCTGTGAACACCAAACAGAGGGATGAGGATTGGAAGGCAGTGTGCAAGCCAGGCCCTGCGGAGCTCCCTTAGTGATTCCTGTTCTGTGTGCAGCCAGGGGCACAAAGGGAGTAGCATGTGGCAGCTCTCACCCCTCCATATATGTGAGGGATTTCTTTAGGGCTCTGACTTATTTTTGTTTTATTTTATTTTATTGGCCTGTTTCAAAGTCCTACCGTGCATCCTTACCACCTCATTTACTCATCAATATGTACTTTCTTTTATTCTCTCTTTTTCCTAACCAAATGAATATTCATAAGCTGCAACTGGCTCCCAAGGGAAAGAGTACCAAAATAGTCAATATTGGACCCTGATTGCTGTCTCCTAGCATTCTTCCTCAAAAACTATGCTCTATCGCAACAACTAGGCCTTATTTAATTAAATTTCTGTAAGCCTGTGTGGCAGATGGCAAGGACGGCCACAATAGTTTGCAGCTCCTCTCATTGAAAGAGTAGTCTATTTCCCTCACTCCATTTTATGATAAGATATGTATAACATAAAATTTACCATTTTAACCAGTTAGATACTGTGCCTCCTTGCACAACCAAAAGAAGGACAACAACAAATTTTAAAACAAAAACAACCAGAACTGACAGAAAATCGAACCATATGGAAGTCTGACAACCAAGAAATTAAAGAAGAAACATTTATCCAGACTGGTAGGAGGGGCGGAGAGGACTCGTGCGGCAGGGTGGTGGCTGGCGGATCGGGGAAAGGCGC
>VMDR010009354.1:0-33718 GCA_007922815.1 Macrotus californicus
GTACATTAGGAAATAACATCACAGAAACAGGGAAAACTTGGTTCCTTTACTAGAATGTAAAAGCCCTGAAGACACAGAATTACTAGTAGAACTAAGGGAGATAGAATCAAAAGAAAAATCACAAGAGAATATCCAGCTTTAAAAAGGATATCTGAGAGCTGAGGAAGAGATATATCTTGGATTAAATTTTCATAGCAATAGAGCATTTACAAAGGTATGAATAGTCTATAGAGTGCACGTTATCCCATTTCCCAGGGAGATTTGATAATAAACACAGATAAGATTGGGAGAGAAGGGAGGGTTTAAAGGAAAAGGTCATTATAGGTTAGTTGAGGAAATAGACCTGTTGGAAGATCTTTTGAAAATCATGAGTTTGTACTATGAACTACTGTTCATCTTTATCCTACTTTGTAGAAACTATGAGCGAACAAATTCAGAGATGAAGGGCAGCCACAGAAAGGAAACAAATGGTTAACTTTTCACTGGCACGCTTATTCTGTTCTTGTTTTCTGTTGTGTTTATATTGGATGGTGGGATGTCATTACCTTCCACTGATAGAGAGGATTTAAAAAAAGAAAAGAAAAAGGAATGGAAAGCAACAATACCTGTGTTATCTCCCAATGTATTTTTGAATGACTCTGATCCAACTTTCAGTTTCAAGCTGTTTAAATCTATCTCACTGATGGGTTCAAATCTAGTACTCATGTGTTTGGGACAATTAAAGTCAGCAGGGTCTGTGGCTCCCTAACCCAGGCTTTATTGTATAAGGAGTAAACAGCCACTTGTAATTTAGTGAGTACAGGTCTTTCATGATGCACATACCAGCCCCACTGAAAACCGATCAATTTCTGTGCTTGGCAGTGGCATTCATAAGGCCCCTATGGAGCATTATCTCATGCCTGAGGGTCATTACTCTTCCACAGAAGCACTGACAGTTGTGATGAATGGCGGTACCTGGGAAGAGGAGTGTTTGGATGTTTAAACAGATTACATTTTCCTTTTAGAGCAGTAGACATTAGATCACATCTTAGGCTGTCTACCCATGTAGACAGTGAGAATGAAATCAGAGCACATGTGAACTACTGAGATTCAGGTGTACCAATCATCGTTTCTGTTGGGGTAAATGGACTTGACTTTGCATCCTGTCCCAATATTTTATAGGCTACATAGCAATGGGTGATAGCCATATACAGCTGCTGCGACGCTGGGCTGTACACAGGCATGAGATTCCTTCGATCATTATTATGTGCAAGACTCGTTACCTGCCAGCCAACAAACGCCCGTCTCCACCATCTGCAATGAATTAAAAAGTGATGAAAAGAATCAGGATCCGTTTTAGTTGCAGCATGATTGTCAAGTTCATTTTCATCTCTGGAAGCCTTTCAGTTTTTTGAGAGACTTTAGAGGAAAATATATGATGAAGAAAACCAGAAAGAGCCTGGCAGTGACAATTGTCAGGTTTTTAAGCAGGAATTTACGAATACAATTAGCTTCTTAAAAGTGTAAGAAAAGTCCAGGCCTTTGTCAATTCTCCTTTTCGGCTCTTCCTTCTCTCTGGTTTTCTGGTGTACTGAACCTGGGAAGCAATGTTGATACTCCTTAATCGATGCCGACTACAGTGAGAAATAGTTAATAAAAACGTATATTTCAACAAACTTACGCAAAGCTGCCACTGTATCAGGGAGGAAGTGATGATTACTTACTAATTTACATGTGCAGTGATTTCTTTGGCAATTGTGAACTCCATGTCCTATGGTAAGGTTCTCTGTAGCTGTTCTTACTTGAAGCAGTTATTGGGGTAAAGATACAGAGGTCTACTGGCACTTGAGGCTACTTAATTTATATATAAGCAAACCAGCTGTCTGTCCAGATTACACAGGTTAGTGGTCTGTTGATAGAAACTGTAGAGCAGAAGATCAAACAGAAGTGTCACACACAAACCACATGACAAACAGCAGAAGGGTTTGACATTTATTCACATGCGACACCTTTTATTAGCAGAGTCTCTTATTCATCTTCCTTTTTCTTCATCATATATTCCAACAATAAGGAAATAACTTTCATTTTTACCTTGAAGATGGGAGGTTCTTGGTGTTTTCCAAAGTATTGCTCTGAGGAAACAGACCAATTCTGAAATGAGGATATTGAAGATAAGCCCTTCTGAAAATAGCCCTGGCTATGCAGTAGTTATTTCACTCCCAGAAATCCATCTCCCCCTCCCACAAATTGCCCTTGTGGTAGTAATATAGAAAGGAGATTATATATTACCTCATCTCCTTACGGAGAAAAGGACAAGTACTCTGGGAAAGCTTTGTTTCTTTTAATCATTCCAGACATCCCCTGCCTTCAATATTTCACTAAAGAGGTCCTCGGTTGCCTTTAGAAAGACACTCTAGTGAGACAGGAAGAAACAGAGCAATGAGAATGATGACCTCATCTGGAAAGGCTTTCTAACCAAAAGGGAACAACTAGTTGTGACCCCCATCCTCAAATCTGTGAATTACACAAGGATAGAAGGAGAGTATGAAGTCACAGCTACCTCTTCAAAATTTTGCTTTGTAAATGTTCTCTCCGATACTACAGTTTAGCAGGCGACATCATCTTTTAATCACAAGCTCATCTTTATGTTTTTAGGGGGAAAGATGCAAACCTCTATGTAGATGATTTTTAGGGCTATCGACTTTAACCATGCTAGCAATAAGGAAGAGAAGTGTTACACTGTGGAAATCAGGAAGCTGTTTTGCAGAACTTAGCAAAGGAATGAATGAGTTTCATTCTCCCTTCCTCTTCTCATGTACCCATTCCTGAACTTGTACCTGTGTTAATTCCATTAGGGCAAAGTTAATTGCTGATGGGTTCCTGTAGAAGTGTACATTTTGCTTCCCTAGGAATAAATTCTGATTATATTTGAGTCATTTCAGTACTGAACAGCACATTTTCATTCTGTAAGTAGAAGGAATGTGCAAAATTATACTGTGAATCTATTGGATTCGTTTTAACTAGTAAATTTGACCAGCCTAATACTAAGGTTGGATTTGAAAAGCTGTAATCCACCTCTAATAACATCAGAAAAAGGAAAACTCAGTATACTTTTAGTAAGTGCACATATAATCAAAAACAAAATCCTGATTTTTCACTGATTTGCCAAGAATCAAAGAAATACTTTAAGATGGTAAGAAGAGACCAAGTGTTTAGGAAAATGGAAGCTAAATTGTACTTTAATTTATTACATTTTTCCTACAAAGTAACTTAATATACATGACAGAAATTGTTATAAATTGAGCCACTGTGCTCGTGAAGTGTTGATTAATACTTTATGTACTACACCATAGATATAGAGAGTACAAAATGGTGAAGATCTTAGAGTCCTGCATATGTCGCTAATTTCCAGTTACTTTGGCAATCTTATGGTAAAGTCTTGGACTGGATTGCTCCTCAAGTCTAAATGCCCAATTAAACATGAGCTGTTACTTCCAGTTGCTCTCTTGACAAAACTCCATATAACCGTTTCATAAAATAAACCTAGATTTGTAGAGAGGAGAGTAAATTCTTTAAACTACATCGGGGCCACTTCTTGGAATGACCCCACATCAGTACGCCAGCTTGGACTTACCTTTTGTGTTTCCACAAAATAACATTGTTATAAAGAGTAATTCTGAGGTTAAAAGTGAATAGGCACAATCTTCACTTGCATTATTAAACTTCGACGATTTCACCTTGGTCATGAACAAGCAAATAGAGAGAAACAATATAGGAAAACCTAGCCTTTGCATCTAGCGTCATCTTACTCTACCAAATACAGGGGGGTTTTGTCCGTGTGTGCATGTGTGCATGTGCGTGTGTTTAAGGAACAAACATGGATGAAATTGCCTGGTATAGCATCCAGTGACCACACCTGCAGCAAAGACATTTATGTGGGAGCTCCTAAAGCTCATAACCATGGAGCAAACCATAATTACGTTGTTTAGAAATCTTTGTCAGAGAAAATACTCTTTTGACTTTAACCATTTCCCCCATTAATTTGGGGGTGTTTGGAAACACTGTTTTCCTTACACAGTGCTTGTATATCCCCTTTTCTTTATTTTCATCTGTCAGATGTTATTTATCCTTAAGGCCCATCTTAAATACCACTACTTTATAAAGTCCTTTTTGTCTACTTATTTATATCTCTCATGCAGCAAAAGTCAGTGATTTCTCCTATAGACCCCTCACCCCAACAAATTCTTCGGTGTTTCTTTTATGAAAGGTAGTGCTTAATTTGCATCATCATCTGTAATTTGTCTAACGGTTGTGAATCCTATAAGTGAGAGAAATTTTCTCAGTATAATGTCTTAGCCACAGCAGATTCTCAATAAATACTAACACTGAATCTCTTCCATTGCAAACAGGAAAAGTTTTTGAGAATTTTCCATACTACTTAGAGAAGGAGAGACTAATATTTTTAAAAGCATCTCTAATATTCAAAATTAGACCATAAAAATAATTTTTAATCTTATAATTCTACAAGCTCCCTTTATTTTTGACACTTAGGCACCTTCTACTCCAGATTCTCTTTTAAAAAATTATCTTAGGCTCTGTATGTTCAAAAGATAACTCATAAAATATGACTTTTAAAAAAGAGAACAAATATACAACTGGAAGAAAAAATAAAGAAACCAAAAATGAGACTAGAAAATAAGAAATTATATTTTTTTCCTAAAGGTTGAATGGAAGTCCTTAAATACAACTGAAAATAAAAAATTAAAAAAGTAAACACACCTGTAGTTGTCAAGGCTTCCTCTACAAATGAGGAGGAAACAGTATTAAAGAATGAGTCTTGTCCAGTTTCATGCTTACTGGATAGTCTTGTCCAGTTTCATGCTTACAGATAAGCATCTTGTAGATGCTTATAGATAAATATAGATATTTATCTATATTTAGCTTATAGATAAATCCAGTTGCAATTTAGACTTCAGTCTATTCGCAGTGAATGTGAATCCATTTGATAAATGTATATGCTCTATACAACCATCAACCAAACTGTGGAATAAGTGATGTAAATAGCACTAACCACTAAACCAAAATGTACTCTGGAAATATTTTTAATTTCATAGGAAAAATAGAATCAAATGTGATAAGTGAGGGAAAATACTAGGGAAGATATGGTTATGTAGAAGTAGATAGAATATTTTATGGAAGAAAAACTGAGTAAGCACAATGATAAAGGCAAAATAGTAGAAATGGAGTGATTGGGGTCAGTCACTCAGGCAAGAATAACATCAGGTACAAAGTATACTTCTTAACCGATAGGTTCACTGAAAGTCTAATATCAGCATCAGTTTTTTCAAAAGTCACCTTGTAACTTATGATGAATTCAACCCTGCCCACAGCTTTCTAGGAAATAATATTCTTAGGATGATGATTAGAGAAAACAGAGAAAAGCTCAAAGGAGGACAGCAGTAAATTGTTTATGTCCTAAATTGGGCATCATTAGCACTTTTATAGTTCGGTGGAAATTGCTGTGTGAAAGCCAAATTTCTGTTTACACAAAGAAAATGGTGCCATGGCAGAGAATGCAGAGCACTGCATAGAGTGAAGACATGAGAAGCCATTGCGGTACCAGTAACACTACCATGGTGAAAACATTAACGGTGAGGATATACATTGAACATTTAACAGGATTTTTCCATTCATCTGATAAAATTTTACTAAAGGAAGTAGAAGTCTAGGGCTGAGAAGAACTGTTGTATTTAACCATCCACTGTACTAGGTTATATACTACAAAATTAACACTGAATCCATTTTAAAGAATGTATTTAACACACTAACACACGGGATGACCTACTAAAGAAAAGGCCTCATTTATGGTTATTTTAAGAGCCAGTGAACAAGACTAGCTGAAGTGAACACAGAAAATGCTCTTTGGTTGGACAAATATTTAGTTCCATTTTATAAAACAATTTTGTTTCCTGAATAAGAGGAGTATCTGCCATTATACAGAATAGCTGTAGAGTTATCATCCTTCATGTGTTTGTGCCTTTGGGTACTTCTTTCTCTAACCACTATGAAGAAGTTCTTTTCTTATCCATGACAAGTTTTCTTCGAAGGCTTTCAGGGCTTAATAATTATGAGGAAAGATTTCCACATCCATTTTTTGTCCTTTTGCTTTATACACGGTGGGGCAAAAGTAGGTTTACAGTTGGGAGTACCCAGAACACATAATTTATTATTATATTTTTACTTATTAATTATTGTATTCCATATGAACAATGCTAATCCTACTTTTGTCCCACCTTATATTAATGTGTAAGAAATATTTTTTTTTAATGGTTTCCTCTTGGTTACTTGTAGGTAGACTCAAGTCTAAGACTAACTGATCTCCTGAGCCTCTTCAGTGCCTTAGACATCAGGTGCATGAGAGAAGAGGGATGAATAAAGAGATCAGTACTGCAGGTCGACTGCCCCCAGGTGCCCATCATACCTGAACCGATGGTGAACAGAGGCCACGGCCATTGGATTCCTGCATGGTGCTTTGTACAAAATAAGTGTGAATTTCCCTTTCTCTTCTCACCTCCAAACAAGCAGGAATCCACAGTATAATTGCTGGTAGTTCCGGTGCTGTGGCCAGAAGGCCAGCATCTGAGTGAAGCGTAGAACATGCACATGCACAGGCATCCCTTCCAGGGAACCGCATGGTTTGTCATCAGGACTGATCTTAGTGGAAACTGGAGCCTGCTGTCACCCAAAGCCATCGTGTTCACTAGCTTCATTTAAATGCATAAATGCTATTTGAGAAAAAGAAGCCATCCAAGTATACTAAGAAAAATTACTTGATTATAAATTGTGTTGAGATGGCACATCTATCAGTGATGAAAGCACTGCTATGTCAGTGATCTGCAAATTACAAACAATAGAAAATTAATATAAAAAATGAAAATGCACCCTTTAAATAATGTTGCAATAATGTTTAAACCATTTTGTACTCAGTGGTGGAACTTTCTGTCTCCTTATTATAAGCCTTACACAGTTTTATTGTAAACTTCACACATAGTAGGCACTTAATACATACTTGTTACATAAAGAATTTGGTAATTGAAAGAATGTTGTAAGCTCTTATCTAATATTAGGGATAAGAAGGCATTGCTCCTGAATCTGCATGGCTATACTTTGCGCGCTCGCGCACACACACACACACACACACACACACACACACACACACATAATCATTTGTGTGTCCCATCACTGCCAGAGCATCTTCCACCCCAGCCATTCTTCTTTTTGCCTCCCATTTTACCATCCATGGGATCCTTTCCTCAGGCC
The DNA here is from genome assembly GCA_007922815.1 of Macrotus californicus. Taxonomy (NCBI): domain Eukaryota; kingdom Metazoa; phylum Chordata; class Mammalia; order Chiroptera; family Phyllostomidae; genus Macrotus; species Macrotus californicus. Next base: position 7,300 of record VMDR010009354.1, read on the forward strand.
CCAACAATAAGATCTTTTTAAGTCTCTTCTTTTGCCCTTTACTTCTATCCAGTCAGTCACTGAATTCTACCAGCCATCTCTGAACATTGTCTTTCCATTGTCCCCTTTCTTATCTTTATTTTCAGGCTCTCATAGTGGGTCTTAGAAAGGGGGGCTCTTATCCCCTGTCTGAACCACTGGAAATAGGCCACCCTTACTTCAGGCTGTTTGCAGAACAGTCCTTTGAAGCATATGAAATAATTGTTTCCATCCATCATTGTCCTCATCTCATTTCTTGGCCTAGGATTCTACACTGCTTCTTTTCTACCTATCGGTTAAAATCCAAATTTCTCATCTGGCTGTAAAGCTCTTCTACTACCAGTTATTCTCCTTGGCCTCTTTTTCTTCCTCAACTCCAAGGTCCCCATCAACTTCTGTTTCCCGTAAAGTAGAATGAACGAGACTTTGGTCTAGCGTCTTGGCAATCTTTGTGCACCAGATGAGTCGGTTCCTCATAAAGCTCCATGCACCTGCAACGAACTTCCCACTCTTGATTGCCCTGCTTTCTCAACCTCAGCCAAGTCCACCAATGTGCCCTTTCCCTCCACCGTGCCCTAGTTTATGCCCAGTCTCCACTCTGAGATGCTCTTGTCTTGCACTCCAGAAAATGTCTATCTACCACTCCCTTCCATATTCCTTTTCTTACCCCATTAATTACTCTAATGTCTTTACATCCTCTCTGTGCTTTCACTTTGTTTTGATCTGTGTTAAGCAGTTTTGCCTGTATAGGTTTTGTTGTTCCTTCATTCCCAGTAAGACTATAAGCATCTTGAGGCAGTAGAGAGCATTTTCTTCTTTTTTTTTCCTTTTTAAAAAATATTTATTAATTTTAGAGAGAGAGAAATACTTTGTGTTTCCACTTATTTATGCATTCATTGGTTGTTTCCTCTCTGTGCCCTGACTGAGGATGAAACCCACAACCTTGGCGTACTGGGACTCTAACCAACTGAGCTAGCTATCCAGGGCTGAGAGCATTTTCTTAAGTATGGTACGGAATTCTCCACATAGAACTTCAGTAAATGTTTGCTGACTTCTTAATGAAGCCTACGATCACTAGATCTCAATGAAACATTTGGATTCTCCGTTCACGACTTAATAAAAATATAGTTGTAAGTTGTAAAATGACTTACTGCACGTCCAAAACCCACTGATCCAGACCAGAGGCATGAAAATGTCAGAGGACCAGGTGAAGCACCCGGGACTCTTATACAGCATATTTAGTTGGAAGGCCTTGAATGTGGTCTCTCATGGGAAGGACATCAAAGGACCTATGTTTCCTGGACAAGCAATAGTTCTCAGAGGCAGTGGGCCAGCCTTGCCATTCAGTAGAGGAAGTTTGCCGAATGTTGTCATAATATTCAAATGGGTTTGTCCTTAAATGAACACATCTGATGAGCATCCCCACCCAGGCTGCCCTCTGAAGATGTAAGTGGGCAACAAAGCACAAGTGTGAGTCAGTCAGCTGCCATAGACTGACTGGCTCCCAAATCATCCACACCCACCCCTCTGCGCTGTGAAAAAGCACTGTTTTACCCTGGCTGTGCCAGCCCGGTGTTTAAGAATTATCAATGAATCAGTAAGAGAAAAAGTTCATCAGGGTTTTCCCTGTACTTACAGATATTGAAAATTCTATATTAGAAAAATGTAACAGCTCTCTGAAGGTCCCATAGGAACAGCTATTATGTAAGGAAATTTCTTCCTACTCAATTTCAGCCCACCTACTAAAATCTGATGGCAGCGCATGAGTTACTTCAGGACACATAGTTTCAGGGTTAAAGAAAGCTTAGGATTAAATTGTGTATCTTGCTCCCGAAGAAGGACCATCTATTGAGAGTATATGGAAAGGCCTCTTGTGGCCATGAATTAAAGAACCATTTTATGAAGATGGTTTAGATCTAAGATGTGAAGACACTATTCCTTTACCTGGAGGCATGGATTACGCAGTCTTAGGTCACAGTGAAGCCCTCCTTCCTTCACCCTGAAAAACAGAAGCAGACTATTGAGGAACTCTGGGTGTCCCTGCTGTGGGTTCTCAACGAGACCATTTTAGCTGCACCGTCTACCTCACTGCAAAGTAGGCATTATTATCCCCCATTTACAAATAAGAAAATCAAGGCCATAGTGGTGAAGCAGCTTGCACTGCAGTGTCTAACTAGTAAGCGGTTATGGTGAACACTCGGCTGTCCCTGGTACCAAAGCCAGTGCTCTTCATCCCCTGTACTGCTGATTTCTGACTGAATGGCCCAATGCCTGTGAAAACATTTTGCAGACTTTAAGTAGGTATACAAATGGTAGTTTATGTGGGAGACAAAGTTCTGAGGACAATTTCCAGATTACCCTGAAAGGCAATAAGTGGTTTTTATTCTGAACACTCTAAAGATTCTAGCAGCCCTTACGGTGATATACAAAAAGCCATGAGTTATTCTTCTCTGGCATCCAGAAGCATCCAGTAATAACAGAGTTCATATTCCTTTTGACTAGCCTAACGGGGAGCACAAATAACCAAAGCAGGTGTTCCTTCCTTCATAAAAGGCACTCTGAAGATAATGCCATCTCAAGGAAAAGGAAGAGGTGTGAGCAGAATTCTTGTGTTTTAATATATGCATCTACTGCATAGGTCGTTTCATTTCAGGTTTCTGACAGGGCTTCTTCATGATAATCACATGAACTTGGTAGTCATTCTTCTGAATTTATTGATGGAGTAAAATTCTCTCCTAGAGATACTGTCTCCCATGTTCTAGACACTAAGCAAATAGAGACTGAGTGAATGAGTCAGAATTTGACATAGGAGATTCCCTATCAGGGGTGTCCAGCCTTTTGGTATGTCTGGGCCACACTGGAAGAAGAGGAGTTGTCTTGGGTCACACATTAAATACATTGTGACACATAGTCACACAAAAATCTCAATGTTTTAAGTACATTTATGATTTTGTGTTGGGCCACATCCACAGCCATCCTGGGCCACATGCAGCCTGCGAGCTGTGGGTTGGACACCCCTGCTTTGAAAATCTTGTTTTTAAGAACACTTCACATAATTTTACTGGCCTTAGGTTATATGCCTTTTTTGTAAAACACTTCTCTTCCCCAGAACCATTGTATTTTTCATTGATTTGTTTTTGTTATTTCAAAAATGGCTCTAATTGGCAATACTCAGCATTATAGCAAGAAAATAATTTGTAAACAAATACTTATATGATATAAATAAACTATTATTTGAAAAATTCTTTAACAAAATGAAATTTAAGTGATCAGTGTTTTTTAGCTTCATTTATTCTGTGACCAAATCCACTACCCTAACTATGGGTAGTCTTTCCTTAATGGTAATAGGAGATAGTATTGAGCATAGTAGGTGCTCAATAAATAGTTGCTGACTGATTTAATGAATGAGTGGCTTCTAAGTTGTTTGTCATTTCGTTTTGTGAGGTTTCCTGGAGTGGGGAAGGAGGTGTTTAAACTAACAATTTACTTTTTTTTTTTTTTTATTTTTTTTATGCTTACTTTCAAATATAATTTTTGTATGAAAATCTTTAAAGGAAAATACTTTAAAAGTCTTTGAGTTAAGCTATTATATAAAGAGAACACTTTCAGTCTCAGAAAATAGTCATTGGTTTTATTTTTGTTTATATGGCCTTTGAAATCTTCTTTCATGGTCTTAAAAGTGTAAACTATATAATTATAAATATATGCCGATGTTTAAAAAACTTGGAGAATATAAGTCTTCGGGTGTAGACAGATAAGGTCCTTGGTTTATTCTGGAAAAAGCCCTTTTTCTGGTAGAATTTACATTAAAGGTTTTTTTTAAGTATATTTTCTTGATTATGCTATTACAGTTGTCCCAACTTCCCCCATTTGCTCCCCTCTGCCTGGTACTCCCCTTCCTTCCAAATCCTTCCCCCTTAGTTCATGTCCATGGGTAGTGCATGTAAGTTCTTTTGCTTCTCCATTTCCTATACTACTCTTAAATCCCCCTATGTTATACCTACCAATTAGGTTTCTTAATCCCTATACCTTTTCCCTCATTCTCCCCCCTCCCCATCCCCACTGATAACCCTCCATGTGATCTCCATTTCTATGATTCTGTTTCTGTTCTGGTTGTTTAATTTGTTTTTGTATTTGTTTTTTAGGTTCAGTTGATAGTTGTGAGTTTGTTATCATTTTAATGTTCATAGTTTTGATCTTCTTTTTCTTAAATAAGTCCCTTTAACATTTCATGTAGTAATGGCTTGGTGATGATGAATCCTTTTATCATTACCTTATCTGGGAAGCACTTTATCTGCCCTTTCATTCTAAATGATAGCTTTGCTGGATAGAGTAATCTAGGTTGTAGGTCCTTGCTGTTCATCACTTTGAATACTTCTTGACAGTCCCTTCCTGCCTGCAAAGTTTCTTTTGAGAAATCAGCTGACAGTCTTATGGGAACACCTTTGTAGGTAACTCTCTTCTTTTCTTTTGCTGCTTTTAAGATTCTCTCTTTATCTTTAACCTTTGGCATTTTAATTATGATGTGTCTTCATGTGGGCCTCTTTGGGTCCAAGTTGTTTGGGACTCTGTGTGCTTCCCGGACTTGTATGTCTATTTCCTTTGCCAAATTAGGGAAGTTCTCCTACATTATTTTTTCAAATAAATTTTTAATTTCTTGTGCTTTCTCTTCTCCTTCTAACATTCCTATGATTTGGATGTTGGCACATTTGGAGATGTCCCAGAGTCTTCTTATACTCTCCTCATTTTGGGGGGTGGAGGGTGGGTGGAGTATTCTTGTTTCTTCATTTTGTTCTGGTTGAATGTTTATTTCTTCATTATGTTCCAAATTGTTGATTTGAATCCTGGCTTCCTTCCCTTCACTGTTGGTTTCCTGTAGATTTTTCTTTATTTCACTTAGTGTAGCCTTCATTTCTTCCCTTATGTTTGTGCCATACTCAATGATTTCTCTGAGCAACCTGATCACCATTGTTTTGAACTCTGCACCTGATAGGTTGGCTATCTCCATTTCATTTAGTTCTTTTTCTGGGGTTTTGTTCTGTTCTTTCATTTGGGCTATATTTCTTTGTCTCTTCAATTTGGTAGCCTCCCTGTGTTTGTTTTGTGTATTAGGTAGAGCTGCTTTGACTCTCTGTCTTAATGCACCTGTTAAGTTGTAAGGAGCAGAGCCTTAGATATTTTCCAGGGCAGGGCAACCCACTTCACTGCTTTGTGTTGCTTTGTGGGGGGTGAGGTCAGAGAGGGGACAATGCCACTGTCTGTCTTCTGGAGGTTGCCCAGCACTTGTCCTGTTTCCAATCACTTCACCCACTTCCCATATGTGACTGGTGCACTTCTAGCTCTTGCCCTGGTGGCAATTCCCAGAGTAGGTAGGTTTGCATACATTCCAAGTCCATGAGGGCCCCTTAAATGGACTCTTCTGAGTAACCAACAGTTTCTTCCATCACCCCAACCCCCACAGATTTTTACAGCCAGAAATTATGAGGCTTTCTGTTCCCAGCACTGGAACTCTGGCCTACACAGTCTGGTCTGAGGCTGGGATGCTCACTCCCAAGGTATCCCTTCCCACTTTTATCCACCGCACATGAGTGTGTGACCACCTGTTTTGCTGATGTGTCTCTGCACCACACCATGTCCTCTCCAATCCAGCTCCCCATCTCCACCCCTCTTACCCATCTGGCTTCTTTGAATATGGCTTCTTTAAATCTGTGGCTGTAGGACTTCCATACAGTTTGATTTTCTGGTAGTTCTGGGTATTTTGTTTTGAGTTTAGTTGTATTTCTTTTTGTGGTTTTTTGAGGGGTTGAAGCATGTCCACCTACACCTCCATCCTGACCGGAAGTCCCACATTAGCTAAAGGTTTTATAGTCCATTTTTAATCCTTATTGAGAAAATGCAATATCAAGTAGTAGGTGAGTTGGTCCACATCACAGGAAGTTGGACATGATAAGTGGTACTGTGCTCATTGATTCAACTTCTCCCCTGTGTCGAAATCTTAACTACACCATTGATTTAACATAGGAACCAGGAAATTATTGGTTATTTATGTTTTTCTGAGTACTGTTGGTATGTGAGATTTTTTTGTTTCAGTAATTGTTATCAGTTGTGAGTCATGGTTTCAGAATAGATCTGTCCACCTTCATTTAAACCCATATGTGGCATTGTAGTACTTCCAGCAGCAAACCCTGGCTGTGAATATGCCAAGAACTGTGCAATAAGTTATCAGTCTCTTGAAGAAAGCTATTGAAGAGTCATATTTGGACCTTTGCAAAGGAATTTGGTTATATTATTTTGAACGGGTCTGATTCACCTGAACCCTGCCTGTGTACCTCACTGCCGGAGGCGAAAAACCAAGTAGGTGGAACACTGGTGTCTTTTGTGTACCAGTCTGCTAGACCTCAAATGAGATTACTGTTGACAGGAAAAAACAACTTTCCTTTTCATTCCACAAGGTAACTTAGCTGCTTTCAGATGCAAAAGCCTTTCCTCCCACCTCCATTCTCCCTCCCTTACCCCCACCCCTTTAATTCCTGTCTAGAATGGATTCCTCCCAAATGAGGATAATCCTGCCTTAGCTGTTTACTCACTTGGTGCCCTTCCTGGGCTCTGCACAGTCCTCAGCAGGCTTTGCCGCTTTTATTTATTCCTGCCAGAATGCACTTAGGAGTTTTTATTATTGTTATGGTTGAGATGGCACTTTAGCTCTAAGCCCGTATATTTATGATTTATAACTTTCCCTCTAAATTACATGTTGGACCAGAATTTCTCAAGCATGTTCTCTATTTAGATACAAATGCTTCATAAAATTTGAACGAAGTATTGAACATGGTAACACAGTGTCCAAAAATTATTTCACTCATCTGCCTTCAGAGTTATCTGATACCCCTTGATGCCTCATGCATTGCACATATCTGGGTGCTCAGGAATAAGCCATAGACACATACCTAACCCAAGAAAACTATTATGGGAAAAAAGAAAACCTGTAGGTACCTTTCAAGAAAATGAATTTAAATGATCATTGTTTTGTGTTTCAGAAATACCTTGGTCAGTCAAGTGATGGTTAAATTATAGTTATTCGTGCTTTAATGGCAATAGCTGATATGGTGCTGTAAACTCCAAGAGAGCTCTGCAAAGCCTGTGTAACATGTGTTACTTCATTTAATCTTCCTAACAACCCTAGGAAGTAGTTGTTACTGCTGTGATAATAATAAGACTCAGAGAGGTTAAAAACTCTGCTCAGAGTCAACTTGGCTAGTGAGTAGCATTAAAAGGTTTAAATCCCTATTTACTCCTCTCTGGAGCCTTTGCTTGTTCTACTAGTTATACTCATGAACCTAGATATTCTCTTAGTCCCTTAAACAGTGGCCCCACAGGAATATATTTTGTCATATGTTGAAACAACACATATACTGTCACAACCCACAGGTGGTTTGTTTTGTTTATTTGTTTTTACATGCATTCTCTTCTCCAGAGCATGGCTGGTTTGTAACAAGAAGTAAAGGATAAGACACATATAGGATAAATGGACAAATTCCTATACAGAAATATAGTAATCACTCACATGAGGCATTGAAATTTTTAAATAATTGTGCTTTTTCAGTACTGCTGATCATATAAAACACTAGGCAGACATCTACAAGTTGAAACCTAATCTGTGGTGCTATACTCTTCCCTGGGAACTGTGTCACAGACACGTTTAACTTAAACACATACTGTCGAACGCCATTTGAGGAGAGTGGCAGGACTGGCAGAGAGCGGCACTGCAGACCTTCACTTGGCAATTAGAAGCTCAAACTTAACATTGCATTAACTTAGCTATTTTGCATTTAAGTATAAATATTGGGCTAAAGCTATGGAAGTTAATATTTTAAGCTTCCATTAGTGGTTATAATCAATTTTTGTATTATTTTTTGCCATAATAATCAAAACAGCATTTAACCTGGACAGGAAATAAATCCGGGATTCTAGAGATTAATATTAAATCTACTAATGTGTTGTCCTACCATTTCTGGAAGCCGAGGTCATCTGATGCTCCATGCAAGTTCTTACAGGTGACCAGAGTCTCTGGAAAATGGCCGAGGTTTCAATATTTCTCTTAGAATTGTCATATTAGCATTTTTTTAGCATCACAGTGGGATATATTTCAAGCAAATGGAGAGTGGGGATTCAAGATAAAAATATCAACATAAAAACTAAAGGAATTGCTTAATTTGTAAATTTAACCCTGTATCATGATTCTTCATTAGGAATATTTGCGACACTGACTCAGTACCAAGCACAGGGGGCAAATGGGACAGAAAGGACACTAACTATATTGAAGATGGCACTAGAAATTTAGAGGGCTCTTAATAATTAGGTACTTAAGCTCACCTAGAGAAGTGATTAGTGTTTAGAAGTGGAGACATGGCTACAGGAACATAGATAAATTAGAAGGGAACAAAATGTCCACCTCGCCAGTCACTTTACACGCTTGTGGCCTGCACAAGCCACGTGGGAATGACTGTTCATGCTGCTTCCACAGACTCCCACAGCCTACTTGGTCCTGGTACCTCTGACTTCGGCGCTACAGATGTAGCCTGGGCAGGAAGGTCCTGGGAGGTTTGTTTTTTTCATGTCTCGGTCACGAGTGCACCAGATACTCTCAAATCAACCGTTCACTCTCCTGATTTTTCCACTCTCCTACTGATGACATGGATGAAATGCCTTCCGCTCAGATAACACTAACATTTATAACATTTTCTAAAAAATTGTGGGTTGGAGACAGTTTACAACTGAAAGAAGATGAACATTTATAGCACAGAGTCACTGGGCAAGTGTGCAGTAGGAGCTCGACCAGGGGCTGGAGATGCAAACGTGAGTGAAATGTCATCCTGGGGTAGAACTCAGTCTAGTGGGAGCTGTGGGGAATGAAAAGGGGGGTACAACTTAAGGAAGAGAACAAAGAGAATGTGACAAGAATGTATTAGTACAGGGCAGAGGAGGACACAGTGTTGGATATTTGAAGAGCCACAACACATATGTGATGGAAGTAAATGTTTATAATAATGTGATGTAGTGGAAAGAACCCTGGACTAGGCATTTGGTCTACCCTTGCTGCTTACCATGTGTTATCCAGAGCAGTACGCTGTGCTCCTGTGTTTCTTTATCTCAGTAGTGGGTGTAGTATACGATTACTTATGCCATAAAGTATATTGAGAATCAAACAAAAAACATACATTAGCAGCTCCTTGAACACTTTATTGTGCTATGGAAATGCCTAGCATTGTAACCATCATATCACCACGAATGGTGGGAAACCAACATAAATAAATGGGTGATTCAGACCAAAATTCTTTTCACCCAAAAAAAGCCAAATAATTGTAACAGAAATAAACTTTGATGCTTAAAGTATGATTGATGCCTCTGACTAAATTTTTATTCTATGGAATTGATATGTTCTGGCTATATACGAGCAAAATAATCGTGACTTCTCAAAATTATAATCTTCAGAAGCTAAGAGAGAGAAAACTAAAATTGGAAATAGCCTGGACACTTATACATTAAAAATGACAGGAAGAAAAAGAGGAGGATTGTGCTTTTCCAAATGTCAAAATTTAAAATGCTAATAAAATCCAATAAACAGGATATTTACCATGGCTGCAACAACCAGCAAAGGTTAGCGCGGACGAGGACGGGAAACCATTGAAGGTACTGAGGGACAACAATCAATGAGAATGCTAGCCCTGAATGAGCTTTAATCTCATTGGCATGTGCTCAAGTCACGGAACAGCTTCTTTCATAGACTGAACCTGACCGTAATCATTCTTTATAAGAGATTTTTTTAATGCACATATTATTTCATTACTGTGCTTTCTTTTTGCAGAGCAGAAGTTACTTTTGAATCTAAGTGAGAAAACTATTCTTACATGATTCAACTTCAACAGTTTGAGTAAGATGACAGAGTACTCAGACACAAGCAAGACCTGCCTCTACACAGCTTAGACAGAGAGCAGAATACTCAAACATGTGTATCTTGCACTTAATTTCAACTGCGTGGTTGGTTACCTATCTCTTTGGCAATTCAGTATAAAGTTTTATTACTGTGAAATAGAATAGGGTAGGGATTTATGTCACACAAAAATGAATTTCCATGGATGGGAACACACATGAAATAATTTAGGTAAGCAGTATGTCAAATGAAAATTTAAGATGTTAGAGCTGGTGATGCAAAGGGAGGAAGACAAGAGAAGGTTTGTATAATAGATGATAAATATGTCACCAGGGAGAAAAAAAAGGAGCACAGTTGCTATAGGAAATCATTACTAATATTGAAAAATTGTGAAAAACATTGAAAATGAGTTTTAGGGCCAGGAAACCAAAGCAATTGATTAGATCAAGAGGAAGTTCTTATTTGAATGTCATTGGAAAATATAATGCTTAAAATAAACCTGAGTTCTTACCGTTGTACCCAGGAGTGGACGAAAACCACGGGCCTACAGTTTCTGTAGGGTAGCCATTAGGGAGTTTTTTTTTAACTTTTCTTTTGCAGAGTTTACCAAAGGAACAGCAGTGAGCAAAGCGTCTGTCACCTCTGCAAAAATCCTTCCAACTTATTGATTCCCTTTTGTTTCAAAGCTGTCCTAATTGGGAAAAATAGGATGTGAGCGTAGTCACTCTGGAACACTCTCAGGGTTCCCTGCTGGTTTGCAGTGTGACTCGGATGTGAAGGGAGGTTGTGAAAATCTTCTTTTTGTTATTCTGTACTTCTTGCCTTTTTTTGATGTTTGTGTGAGGAAACTCATAGTAGTGGGTCTCTGACATTGAGTTAAAGAAGTCCTACTGTTAATCTGCTTTCACTTTTCTAGTCCTCAAACTTAGGCTACAATTTTCTAAAAGCTAGTTAAAAAAAAATACTATAGTGTTCAAAATTTAATTAGTTAATTTATATATGGGACAGAGGACAAAGATAAGGAGACCTTAATGTGTCTGACTTGATGTCATCCACCAAGAGAGGGAACATAGGAGGAGAAAGAAAAGGTTCGCCAAGCAAGAATAAGCAACGCTTTTGATTTAGGACCACTTGTAGATAAGGTGGCTGCAGGATGTGTAGATTTGGGGAAAATGTCCAGGAGCCTATAGAGCCCGCAGGTTTGAAGCTCCAAAGACAGTTCTGTGCTAGAGATAGAGATGTGGGAGTTATGTGTGAGGCAGTGGTCAGTGGTAGGTGGAGCCCCGAGACCGGGTGAGAGGACTCCAGAAGTTGTGAGGAGCAAACCCAGACTAGAATACTGGTGAATCCCAATACTTACAGAGTGGACAGGAGAGACGAGCGAAAGGAAAGATGGGAGGAAGCTGTGAGACACAGAGCGTGGGAAATCAAGCCAGTGTTGAGGAAAGCCGGAGTAAGTGTTGCAGGGAGGGGCTGTGGTGAGGCCCACGACAAATAAAACAGAAAATGTCCAAGGAATCTCGTTCATAGAAAGTCAATACTGACACTGAGAGTAAAGTACCAAAAGTATAGTGATCCATTTGAGATAATAGTTTATAGCTATAATTTCATAAGTGGTAGAGGTGACAGAAGCCCCATGCACAATAAATAGTTCAAGATATTTTTATTAAAAATCCCTTAGTTCTCATATTTCTCAATTTATCTCTTCACCTATCCCTCCCTATTTTAATTTTTCAAAATATTGAATTTTCACTTTATTTTGAGAGCATGGATATTAGGAAGGCAGTGCACAAAATATATTAAAAGGCTGTGGTTGTCACAATAACAGTTACACGCATGCACACACGCACGCATACACACACACTTATCATCGCTACCTTCTACCTAAATTGAACCACACAAAAAGGTAGGATTTGTTTTTACTCAAAACTGCTCTACCACATTCCATAATTTTCAAATGAGGCGTGTTCTATTTAGCATTTATTCAACTAGCTAGAGTCCTGCAAAGGGAAAGAAAAATGAATAAAACACGTACAATCCTGGAAGATCTTGCATATCAGTAAAGAATTCGTTACAAGGTGAAAACACGGTCAAAGAGACATAAAGTCCCTTGGAGGGAAAGCCATTTTCTGGTTTAGGAGGTTCTTAAGGTAAGTTAAGGTAATATTAGTTTCTGTAATACGTAAACCTCCAAATCTTAGTGGCTTAATACAATAGAAGTTTATCTCTTTCTCATGTAAAGACTGGCCAGGGATCCAGATTGGCAGCTCTGTCGTCTTTAGCACATAACTTCCAAGGTCACCTTGGGTGTGACCTACAGCCAGCCATCTGGTCACGAGAGAGAGCAGTCATTGCACAGGAACTTTTCGTGGGCTGGGCCTGGAGAGGCACATGCCACTTCCGCCAACATCCCACTGGCCAGAATTGGGTCACGAGGGAGGACTGGAAATGGAGTTTAGCTCTATGCCCAGCAGGAAAGGTAGGTTTTTTGAATACCTATTCAAAGAGAAGGCCTCTGGGGTGGGATTTAGACTTGCAGACCCTGGGGAAGTCCATAGAAGAGTGATGCAGAATGGGAAAGGGGGAGACGGGATTGAAGGGACAATCAATTCCAGCATCATCTCCTCGCATGGGCCCATAATGCTGCTTAGGACATGTTAGCTTTTAATGTAAGCTCCTAAATAATATTGTTCTCCCATCTGAGAAAAGTAGTATATTTGAGAGAAAAAATCTGCAACATGTAGTAATTTACTGGATATTGAACATCAAAGCGGAGAGTTTAAATCATAAACTTTCTTCTTAATGCCCCTCATTGCAGAGGACCCTGGTGAGGCCAGGCCCTCTGGCCCTGGACCCAGTAAAGCATCATCAAAACAAGGATAGATCCCAGGCCTCAGCTTCCATTCCACGCTCTTCCTGTGAGGGAGAAACAGGTTTTAGCATTTGCAGGTGGGAGGGCAGGTTAAATTCTGCTCACCACCAGAGAAGCATGTAGAAATATCCGTGGAGCTTCCTCGTAAGTTGCTTCCGTCATTGTGTTTTAAATTCTGCCGTCAACTGAACAAAGTGGGCTGACATAGAATCTCTCCCATGGCGGTCAGTATGGTCCATATTTATTTCTTAATTTTTAATCGCATTTTTATCCTACGGATCACTGTGTATGTCCTCTTCTCATGTCTCATGTGTGCATTTAACAGTCCAAATATACAGAACAAGGGTAGATGAAATCAACATGTTTATTGTTATTCTTCTACCTAAATATTCACAGAAAGAGGGAACAAAAGGTGACTGATGAGTGAGTTGTATGGCTATAATTGAGTTTTGTTGCTTTCATTGTTATAAAATTTTAATTGGCATGGATACTTGAATGTATACCAAAATGCATGTCACAGCTTTTGTACAAAAATAAATTTGACTTTAGAACATATTTTCTTATATGAGAATGATAAATTATCTCAAAACTTGTGATTCTTTACTTTTAAAAATCAAAAGGTCAGTTCTTTAATTAAAAGATAAAGAAAAGTACTCAGCGTTCATGTAGTCAAATCATTTATATCAGGATAATCTAGCAACCCAAAAATTAGAAAAAAATTATGAAGGGAGGGACTCAATCTGTCTTCAGAATAATTGTCCTAAGAATGACTTCTTTTGTGGTTTCCTAAGATCCACTTCTAGCTGTCTCCCATCTCAGTGCAAGAAAGAAATAATACTGAGTACAACAAAGAATTTATTCTAAATTTACTCACATCACTTTCAATCATGGGGTTTAATTATTTTTTCTATTTGATAATAAGTCTCTTATATGTTAACATTCTCTTTTCCAAAACGGTTAATATGAATATATGGTATAGGAAATACAGGTACAGTTGGCCCCCCATATCTGCGGTTTTCACATCCTGAGATTCCCAACTGCAGATGGAAAATGTTTTCAATCCTCAGTTAATTGAATCTGCAGGTATGAAGGGTCAACAGTATGCATTGTTCTGTGCCGTTTTATGTAAGGGACTTGAACATCAAGGATTTGGGTATCTGGCTGGGTAGTCCTGGAATCAGTTCTCCACAGACACCAAGGGATGACTGTGTTGTGTGTGTGTGTGTGTGTGTGTGTGTGTGTGTGTGTGTGTGTGTATTCATTCATATATATATGAATGAATAAAATACTGAATTGGAATTACAGTTGACCCTTGAACAGTGCTGGGGTTAGGGATGCCAACCGCCCACATAGTCAAAAGTGCACCTTTGACTCCTCAGAAAGTTGACTATAGTCCTTTGTATCCATGGGTTTCACATTCATGGATTCAACCAACTGTGGCTCTAAAACAGTATTTTTGATCTGCAGTTGAGAATCTGTGGATGTGGAGGGCAAACTATACTAATAACCTGTTGTTGACTGGAAGCCTTACCAGTAAAATAAACAGTTGATTAACACATATTTTGTGTTAGATGTATTACATCTGTATTCCTGCAGTAGAGTAAGCTAGAGAAAAGAAAATGTTATTAAGAAAATCAGCAAACTCCTGAAAAAATCCACATGTAAGTGGACACATGCTGTTCAAACCCTTATTCTTTAAGGGTCAACTATACTAGTAAATATGTGTTGTTAAGTGGTACGGAATACAGCTGTATGGACCCTCAACCCAGCCTGTTTGAGTCTTCTCCATGTGTTTCTACAGAGGCAGATTAGACAAGTACTTTCTATACCCCTTAGATTATGGCAAGGCATTACAAAGACCATTAGACAACGAAACACAGGCAAACATATAAAAGCCAGGTCTGAGGTGGTCAGTTGACCGAAGTCTAGGGGTCTAGCTGTATCTGGGTGTGTGGGTGATGACAGCTCTCTACAAACCTGGATACCAAAGAACTGCCTTCCCCCTGCACCCCTGGGAAGTGATGTGGATATTGTCTCATCCACCCAAAATTCTGGCAAGCAGCAGAGGCTTATTGATAAACTAATGCTGGATTGAGTGCAAGATCGTTCCACTTCCCATGTAAGAATTGCTCTCCTCTGAGGCTTCAGCCAGATTTTTGGACCTGCCATCTAGTGGCCACTGCCGTCATGAGGCAACCATGACATTTTGGTCTTATTTGAAACCTGGAGATGAAATGTGCCCACCTGTGAAGCTACAGCCCCTCCTCCTCTGTTACACACACTGCTGTTTTCATAGAGCAGCTTCAAATCAGAACATTTGTTATAGTCACAGGAAAAAACAGACTTTTCACTCAAAATGATACACTTCCCACCTGGAATTTATAAAGGAAGAAGAAAAGAAAGAAAGCAAGTCTTCCATTATGGAAAAGAGGTCTGGAGTGGCTCAGGGAAAGGGGAGGGGAGGAGGGGAAGCTGGAGAGCAGGCATATATTCTGTCGAGTAGTTCTCCTTGTGAGACTAATTCTTGCTGACTGTGCGCCCAGCAGAGTAAACCTCTTATTTTGCTGCTTTTGCTCTGATCCCCCACATAGCTGTAATATTCTAGTTGTTCTACCTTGTCCTATAAAGCACATAGGCGTTCGATAGGATGCATAAAGTTGGCAAAAGAATAGTTTAAAATGACTTAAGTAGGTAATTATGTATTAGAATATAGGTCTATAGAAGTTTATGTTACTGTAGCAAAACCTGGTAAGAAGTTTTTTTTTCCGTGTTTCTATTATAATCCCTGGTTATTAGTTTTCCTTTTTCCAGAGACTTATGAGTGGAATGTAAAAACTCACAGTGGGCTATTATTACTACTTATTATTTGTCAAAGAAACATGAATACCCAGAGCAAAGGCCAGTTTGTGAACCACGCCAGACAGTCCCCAGCCCCAAAGACCTCACAATACAGCTCTTAAGCAGGTCTGAAAAATGCAAGACAGAATGAAAACAGATGGATGAATGATACTTATTCAATATTGTAAATATAGAACTCAGTGGTGCAGGTGTATCTTCAGATGTTATTTGAAAGAAAAGACAGAATATCTTGGCATTGTGCCATTTATTCATAAATATTATAAATTTCATATCATTTGAGAAACTATTCTAAATATACAGGATGGTTTGAAAGAAGGTGTGATAGCCGATCCCCTCAAATGAGACAAAGGGCACACCGAGTAAGAAGTGGGGACTGAACATAGAGAAAATGGGGAAGAACCAGGTCAAGGATGGAGCCAAGGAAAAATTAATGCCAAGGGAATACATAAAGATTGATGAAAAAGAATTGTGAGGATTTTTTTTTTAAGAAAAAATCAAATCAACCAAGAAAAAAGATGATCTTGGCAGCTATGTCCTGAAATCTTGTCATTGCCAAGAGACTTCAGGAACCATAATGACAAAGACAATGCTTTAGAAGGAAATCGCATGCAAGGATGCCAACTTCTGTGTGGTGGACAGAGGGCATGGTCCAGAGGACAATAGGGATATCAGAGGAAGAATAGTCAGATTTAGCCTAAAGTAGAATAAAAGGTGGGAATGGAGTCAAGTTTTTCATATTGTTGAGGAAGACAGAAGTCGATGAAACTATCCAGTGAAGCCATGATATTTTTTTTGAACATCTGTTACCCATCATGTATCCACGTATTCATTATGGCTACATTAAGTTAGTTGTTATGGAGTGAGTGTACTGTAGATGTAAGTCAGGCTTACTGAACCAAAAACAAACCTGTGTTTAGACTGAAAAGATAAGATTAACACACCATAGCATCAGAACATATAAGACAGCTGACATTATTAGGCATAGCAGCATTCTCGAGAAAAGTCAGCAGGCCTCAGAATGATCATGGAAAAGCTACCCAGATGAGACCCAACTCAGCCTTGCATAATTGGGTGGGAAAGGGACTGGCATTGAAAACAGGGGAGACCTATGATGAAATCATCAGTACAGAAATTAACAGGATGTTTGGGAAGCAGTGAAGTGTCCTCACTGAATGAAATAGATGGACTGAGCAAGAGAGTAAGGAGAAACAGGTAGGATGGTAACATGAGGCTGGTGTGTGAAGCTGAGAGAATGAGGGTCTATCACATGTGATGGGGGCCATTCATTGACTCATTGTAGAAATACTTATTGACAGCCTATTATACTTCAGACACAAAATAGATAAGCCTTTCCCCTTAGGGGCTGACATTCCAATGAGGGAAAATAGAACCTTCTTCCAACAAAAAGCAAGCGAGTAAGTGAAAAGGATAATTTCAGATAGCTATTAGTGCCATGAAGAACATTAAACTGAGTGACCGGCAAGAGTAGTGATGGCCCAACATAGGGAGAAAGAGGAGTAAATGTTTGAAAGTAGAAATTCTTAGGATGTGGAGATAATTCGAATGGAAAGGACAAAGGGACACGACAGGTGATTTATAGCTATCTAGCCTGCGAAGTCCAAGGTTTGCTAACACCAGTCATGTAATCTGGGAAGATGGAAGGTAAAGGGGAAAGCTCACTGTTCCCATAATCACACCTTGTGGCTGCGATCTTCTAAGCCCCTGGATGCCGCCCCCAATTTCTTGAAGATTTTAGCCACTATCTTACTAATGCCCTTTTTGATTTCTAGCTCATCACAATTCTTGGTCACATCAGTGCCTAAATGTGTAATCCTTCCGATACCTTGTCTCTCAACCTCAGTTCCTTGATTCTCTCGTGATCTATCCTCTACCCTGCCATAGCTACTCACTCCCGTGTATGCATTTTTTACCTAAAAAAAATTACCAACAATTACAGCTTTTCCATAAACTTAATTTCAAACATCGTATTCTCTAACCACCACCTACTGTTTTCACAGCCCAATCCCTCTGTTGCCTGCATTACAAGTCCTAAAACCCGCCAGGGCCTCTAGTTCATTGAGTCCACCCCTAGCCCCTCGTAGTGTCACTTCCCTATTGGGCTTAGAGTCCAGTGATGTTAATCATTTCCTTGCCTACACCCTGAATTCCCTTGATCTTCTCTTGCTTCACTGTTTTTTCCTGACAGATCTAAACTCCAGCAATCATATGCCACTCCTTACCTATTTCACGCCTGCGTGCCCACTGAAAGTGGCCGGAGAAAAACACAAGTAAACCGCTGACTCTCAATGTAAACTCACGATCACTCAAAGAGGTTCTTAGCTCTGCTCTGCAGTTAGATTGTGCTTCCCTGTCCATTCACTTTCCCGTATCTCTAGAGGAGCATTTCATATCTTTCCCTCTCTCAAACTTCCAACACCTCCTCCCCTATTCTTACTCTCAACTTGTGACCCTCCTTCCCACTTCACCGACAAAATAGAAGCAATCAAAAAAGAACTTGCACAAACACTCACTCTCCAGCACACCTACCCTCCCATCTGCATCCATGCCCACATACTCTGCCTTCTCTTCTAGAACTGTGGGGGGGCCGTGTGCTCCTGTCTCAGCCCACCCCTCATTGTGCGTTAGTTCCACCCCCGCTCACATCACCACAAACAGTATTCCTGAAAGAGCTCCCTCTCTCTCTCACTTTAGCAGTCGTTCCCTGTCTACCCAATTTGTCCAACGTGCTGTAATTTCTCCCAGCCTAAAGAACACTCATCTGACCCCACACTGCCCAGCAGCTACTGCCCCATTTCTTTAATTCCTGTTATAACAAAACTTCTCAAAAAATGGCTACAATCACTATAGACACTCTCCAGCACTGTTTTCTAATGCTCTCGCGGTTCTTCTCTGTCTTTTGCACCCACCAACGTAGTAAAACTGTCCACAGTAATATCGCCAATGATTTCCATGTTGCCAAACCCATTAACCAATTTGCAGTCTTCCTGATCTCTCAGCATTATTCTGCATGGCTCTTTATTCTTTCTTCATTAAAACACTTTCTTCCTTTGGCCTTAAGTCCACCACATTTACCTGATTTTTTTCCTACCTAACAGCCCACTTTCTTCTCAGTCTCCTTTGCTGGACTATGCTCATTTCCCCAATCCGTACACACTAGAGCGTCCCAGGGTGCTCAATCCTTAAACCTCCTCTTTATTTCTATTCACTCCCTTAATAATCACGCTCAAGCTATGGTTCAAGCTTGTACCTGTAATTCAAGCCCTTACCCTGAGTTTTGAAGTCACATTTCAACTGCCTACTCAATATCTCACTGTAACCCTAATAGGCACCACCAATTTAACATCCTCAAGTGGAAGTTCTTATTTTCCATTTGTTGTTGCAAATGTGCACTCTTCCCCACCTCGGGAAACAACATCTCCACCCTTAGAGTTGCTCACGTAAAAAATTATTTATCCCCTATCCCTTTATTTCTCTCATAAGTCCAACCTTTCAACAAATTCTGCAGTTCTATCTTCAAAATATACCCAGAATCTAACCACTTCTCATTCTTACCACCTCTACTACCCTGAGTCAAACTATTATCATCTCCTGCCTGGATTATTGCAATAGCCTCCTATTAATCTTTTCTGCTTCTGGCCTTGCCACTTACAGTCTGTTCTCAGAAGGGTAGCTGAAGTGATTCCTTGTGATGTGTGTGGTGTAATGTAGACCACGTCACTCCTCTGCTCAGAACTCTCTAATGGTTCCTCGTCTACTCAGAGGAAAAGCCAAAGCCTTTGCAGTTGTCCAGAAGGCCCTGTACGTTCAGTTTGCCTGTTACTTCTGTGTTCTCATTTAGCACTTTGCTCCTAACTTGTTCTTCTCGAGTTTCACTACCCTCCTTGCTTCCCTAACTACCATTGAATATTTCACCACAGGGCCTTTGCACATGCTTTTCTCACTGCCTACGATACTTTCCCCAGACAAAACCTGTTTGCTCACCATCTTCCAATCTTTGTGTAATGTTTATTCCTAAAAAAGGCCTTTCACAACCACCATGTTTAAAATTGTACCACCTCTACCTCGACCGGTGTGGCTCTGTGGGCAGTCAGGGCACAGGCCTGGGTTGCAGGCTGGCCCCCTGTCAGGGCACATATGAGAGGCAATTGATCGATGTTTTCCTCTCATATCGATGTTTCTCTCCCTCTCTTCTCCCTCCCTTCCCCTTTCTCTAAGAATAAATAAATAAAATCTTTAAATTTTTTTAAAGAAATAAAATTGTACTACCTCCTCTGATTCATTTTTCTTAATTGCACATACTCTCTTCAGATATAATGTATGTTTTACTTACATATTTATTTTCTCTTACCCCGGGATATAAAAACCCATGAGGGCACGGTTTTGGCTTTTTCATTTTTTGGTTTTGTTTTGTTTTTTTTCCTGTTTCATACTTTAAGAAATCCCCAGTGTCTAGAACAGTGCCTGGTTCATAAAGGGTGTTCAGTGAATATTTTGCTGGATGAATTAAGAGAAAGAATGAGTGTTTCTTTCCCTGAGTTCGCAGGTGTGTCTATTAATATGAAACTTAATATTGTGGCATGGGCCCCATGATTCTCCAAAGCAAATTTCCAGATTCTTCAAAATTAATTTTGAAAGTAAAAGCACTTTATGCGGGTTTATCCAGAATATTAAATAGGCTACTGTTTCTGTTCAAGACCCAAAGCAGCAACATCTAAAACATTTATTATTTTTTCATTTGGTAAATGTTTATCAGGGAATATGGGTGTTTTAGACACAAGCAGTGACATGTGCAAAGGCTCAGAAACATGAGAGGACTTAGCACAAGGGACCGTTACACAGGGACCGTTACAACGGACTGTTCTCACAAGTGGCAGGTAACGGAGGCCTGAGCTAATGTGGTGCGCTGGGAGTGAGACCTAGAAGTGTGACAAACTTGAGTCACTAGACTCAAGAAACCTGGTTGATGGGAAAAACAAAATACAGTCTACCCTTATCATGCTATAAAGTGGAGAGTGACTAAAAAGAGTAGAACTTGAACAAAGAGGGCATGAGCTATAAAATTCTCTTTGTAGGATATAGGCTAAGAATTCCTCATTGTTCTTGTTATTATGAAAATACTCAGTGTATTCATTAGTGACTCTGGGAGGATCATTCTGGAAGCTGTTCCCAAGTCAGACCCTCTCATTCTTCTAACCTCCTGACAATTGAAATAGTTTGAGATCCCAAATTTTCTACCTATAACCTCACCCTTTCTGAAAGTGATGTTTCTAATTTTATAAAGCTATTATTAGGTTATTACTCAGAATAATGTGTGTGTGTATAGATAGATACACACACATAGTAGTTTAAAATTCAGTTCGCTGTAAATATTGGTTTCTATGCCAAAACGTCCTTTGGTTATTGAATGAAATTCCATTTGAATTACAAATCTGGTGATTATTTGAGGCGTGATGGAAGGCAACAAATGGTTCCCAGGTAGGGGGCTTGGGTGATGGGTGAATGGTGCTGCTATTTGCTTACATAGGGAACTTGGAAGGGAGAGAAACTTTGAAGAAGATGATTCAGCTTTGGACCTAGTGAGATATCCAATTGGTGTTGTCCAGGAGGCTATTTGATATAGAGGGCTAGAGGACAGGAGAAAACTAATGGCTCAAGATATAGATCTGAGATATATTAACATATTGATGATTATTAAAATTGGGAGTATGTTTGTTCCTTATTTCCATGTCTCTGGTTCTATTTGCTCATTTGTTCATTTTGTTGATTAGGTTCCACTTATAGGTGAAATCACGTGGTATTTGTCTTTCACCACCTGGCTTATTTCCCTTAGAGGGGAGTGGGGAGGGGGACAATGGGGAAAAGAAGGGGAAGAGGAAAGTCAAGGAACATGAGTGGAGGACTCATGGGCGTGGACAACAGGGTGGGGATTCGCTGTGGGAGTGGGGGTGAGGGGTTGGGTGGGCAGGGAAAAGCAATGGGGAAAAAGGTGGGGCAACTGTAATTGAGCAATAAAAAAAATTGGGAGACATGGATTCCAGAGGGCAGTGGATATATGTGTAATGTATGCATATTAAGACATCACCAAATAGAGACCTGGACATCAGGGAACTTATAAGCACTTACATGACATTTTCCTAGACAGGTTTTCTCTTAAGTTCACTCCACTCATCCCCTTACACCAAACTGCATCCCATCTCCAACCTTTGTTTCCATTCAGAAAGTCTGCAATTCAACACCTGGACTCTTACACTCCTGACATGCTTTTATCTCCGCAATAACCGTAGACCTCAAAATTGTTTACGGAGGAAAAGTATGTACTTGAGATCACACTGTCAGTGAACGCTGAGCTCTCATTATTTTAAGGAACTATGGGACGAGCCTGTTGGCATTGTGAACAATGTTCCGTAATTTATGTATTCTCTAAGAGTTTTGTCAGACTCTCTTTGACTGGCATGCATCATAATCATCTGTTAGAATGTCAGACCATTGGGCTGTTTGAGGAGACCCTTGTGAAAAAGTGAGAGGGAAATCATCTTTATTCTTTTTCTCTCCACTTGTGGGGACGAAAACAGAGGGTCTCAGTTATTTCTTGAAGGCCAGCCTCCCTGTAAGTCAGCCAATTTTATTTTTCTCCTAGATTCCTTTTTCTCCTCACCTTGAATCACTGAAAAAATGCTTTCTTACGATACCACTTTTGTCACCTCTGTGCCTTGGTAGGTTCGTTTTATTTACTTTATTATTTTAGAATACCTTATGTCTGTTCTTTCTCCTCATACTTGAAATTTCCCTGACAAAGGCAGGAAAGTTTGTTGGTTTTATGGTAGTACTTGTGGTCTCTGTTGTCCCAAATCTCTAGAACCCGTGGTTATCAGGGACTTCCCTTTGCTGTGCCACCTTACTGACAGTTTCACTTTCTTTCTTGTGTCTTATCTTTATCCCTAAAAAAAAAGCTGCAAAATTTGTCTCCCCACCAATCATAAGGCTGCACTGATAGTGTGTGCAGTCTCTATGGTAATGGGACACATGCCATAGTATCAAGGCTTCTGGAACCACCACCACAGTGGGGACACTGGCACAGGCTCTCCTCTGGCACCATGGAAGTTGCCCCACTGAAACCAGAATCAGATACTATGATTTTAATGTGCAGGGCAAGGAAGGGAGCAGAGAAAGTGCTATAAACCCAGTCTCTCTACAGGCACAATATTGGGTTTTGGTGGAATTCTTGAAGTTGATCTTACTTATCATGTATAGAACTAGTCTGGTGTGCAGATCCTGACCACACATGGGCAGAATGGTTGAATTGGGGTCAGAGGGGGCCTCATTTTACCTGAAATTAGGATAGATTCTTAGATAAGCTCAGGGTAATTCCAATAAGGTATAAAAATTACTCACTGACATTGTAGAGACAGACTTTTTCAGGTGCTTTCCCCAGCAACTGCATTTGACCAAGTGAGGACAAAAGGCCAAAATGACTGTCTCTGAACTTGGCTTAGAGTGAGGACGGTTTGGTTAGGTCATGAAGGAAATGCTAATGAAACAGAGAGACTCCTCTGGTTCTTTCCTCCAGGACCAAACTTCCTCCCAAACAAATGGGGGACCACACTCCCAGGTACAGCCCCATGGAAACAAAGGGCCTAAAGACAGGGTTTTATACCACTGGCCCTGTTGAGATTTGAGGGGCCAGATATATCCTTGTGGTGCAGGGCTGTACTGTGCACAGCAGGATGTTTAGCAGCATCCCCGGCCTCTGCCTACTAGATTCCAGTCACGATTTCTTCAGTCTTGACAACCAAAAATGTCTTTAAACATTGCCAAATATCCCCTGGTGGGGGCAATTTTTGCACAGGTTAAAAATGACTGGCCTAAAGCACAACTGTGGTGTAAGAAAAGAGAGCTGGAGTATCGGCAGGTATTTCCTGAGTCCCTGCTGTCTTCCAGGCACTCTCTTTCGTATCAGGGATTCGACTCCGAACAAACGAAGTCCTGATCTCACAGGGCTTACGTTCTAGTGGACGCATGCCACCCGTTTCTGACTGGCTGGTTCCCTTTCCCTTTATAAAGACTAACAGCAAATGCTTCAAGCCAACTGAGGGCCAAGAAAAGAAAAACATGAGTTCATATTTGAAGACTCTTTTTCAGTTTATGAACCTCAAAAACGGCTTTGATTTAAAAATGAAACTTGGCAAGTGATTAGTTCATATGTTTTAGTTTATAATATGTTTTAATCATTTTGGGTGTTTTCAAAACAAATGGTGAGATTAGGGGGGTTTTTTCTCTTCTATTTTTGGCCCCTTTCCTCTGGAAAGTCCTTCTCCTGTTTAGTGGTGGTGTTCTTAATATATTTGAAGAACACTTTAAGTATTTGAAGTGTGTACACGTGGATGAAAAGAGATGAGGAAGAGGAAGCGTAGAATTCCATGACCCTGCTCAGACAAATGCCCATTCCCCATCCCCAAAGTAGTGTTCAGGCGTTACTTCCTCAAGGCAGCCTTGTTACAAACCCTTCCTGACAAAGGCCCCTGGCCCAGGTGCTCTCCTCTGCTCATCATGCGACGTCCTTACCACAGTCGTAATTAAGGATTGGGCTGTGACGTGAGCTGCTCAGGTGTTTTCCTTTAGGACGGAAGCTCAGTGGGGCTCAGCGCCATGCCGGCTCTGTCCACAGTTGTTCTGTCTGCAGCACAGGGGCTGGCACACAGGAAGCGCTTCAGAAATACACATTCAATAACTGACTGAGAAACCCAGCTTTGGGGGGTGTCCTACCCATATACTTTTGACCTGTGCCATCCCCACTCTCAGACTTCATTGTGTTGATCATTATTTTATAGAGGCTGAAATAACATGTAAAATCTTAAAACCGTGCTTAATTCAGAAAGTCCAGAGAACTGCCTAAAAGTTCATTAATCATAAGGATAGTTCAGGCTTACAAAGAGAGCGTGACTAACAGGCCATTGTATTTAGGAGTATATATATTTTTATGTATTGATTTTAGAGAGAGGAAGAGGATTAGAGAGAGAGAGAGAAAAAGAGAGACATCAATTTGTTGTTCTACTTATTTATACTCATTGGTTGATTCTTATCTGTGCCCTGACCAGGGATCCAACCTACAGCCTTACACCCTTAATATATCAGGACAATGCTCTAACCAAGTTAGCTACCAGGCCAGGGCCAGGAATATTTTTAAATATTACTAATACCCAGAGCATTGTTTCAAAAGATAGAGGGTTTAGAGGATAAATATTTATGTCAGTGTGGGGCAAAGAATAGAATTATATAACTTATTTTTTGTTTTCTTCATTGATGTCTGTTTCCCCCATTAGAATTCAAGCTTCATGAAGCTGGAGAACTTGTCCTATCAATAACTTTATCCTCTGTGTCTAAACTGGTATTTGACACATAGTAGGTATTGATTATAAATATTGATTGAATAAATGGTAGGCATTCAATCAATCCTATGTTGATTGATAGAGTAATTGCTTATCAAAAATAAGTGCACCAAAAATGCAGTAACATGATGTTCTTATTAATTCATTCCACAAGTATATTCTGAGTGTTTCCTACATGACACACCTCTTAATATCCTACGTAGACCAGTACTTAGTACATTGTAGGTACCCAGTAAGTATTTGATGAGTCAGCAGCGCTGGTTCCTTGCGAGGCCTCTAAGAATCTCTTCCATGCCTTTCTCCTAACTTCCGGTGCTTTGCTGGAAATCTTTGGTGTTCCTTGGCTTGTAGAAGCATCACCCTGTTCTCTGCCTTCATGTTCACGTGGTGTTCTCCCTCTGGGCATGTCTGTGTCCAAATTTCCTCTCGTAAAGGATACCAGTCACACTGGATTAGGGACCCACCCTACTTCAGGATTACTTCATCTTAACTTTATTTATCACATCTGCAATGACACTTTTCCCAAATAAGGTCACATTCTGTGTTACTAGAGGCTAAAACTCCAGCATATGAATCTGGGGTGAACACAACTCAACTCCTGACACTAAAATAGTGGAGATCTCCAAATAGTAATATTTTAAAGGTTAATTTCTATTTTGACAACATCAGCTTCTCAAAATAACATCTGATTTTATGATTCTATATGGAAATTGACTTGGTGATATGAGTGGCATTTACTATATTATAGGAAAACTTGTGTTTACAGAGAGGAAACATGAAGGAAGTCCAAGAGGCATGAATGTACATAGCACATTTTGTTACATGAATGGTGTGTGCGCAGACAATGGGTCATGTTGGGAACACTGTTGAGATTCTGAGGGGATTTGTATGCGAACCAAAGCCATTTGGACTTGACTTTCCAGTCATCGAGAAACCAGCATAGAAGTCAAAATTTCTTGAACTATTAGAAGCGTAGAAATAGGATGAATTTAGTGTATGTAAATTGTTCA
Source organism: Macrotus californicus (assembly GCA_007922815.1). Lineage (NCBI taxonomy): Eukaryota > Metazoa > Chordata > Mammalia > Chiroptera > Phyllostomidae > Macrotus > Macrotus californicus. Next base: position 33,394 of record VMDR010009354.1, read on the forward strand.
TCGATGAATCTGACTTTTTAAAAAAGAAATGAAACAGGTTAAAGAATGGACCTTGGGAATAGCAATTCAGAGGTTTCTGAGTAACCTTGGAAGTATAATTAGAAACAGCCAGGGAAATCAGATTTTACTGTGTTGCGGAATAAATCAGAGTTTAGGAAGCTGGAAGGTGGTACAAAGGAGGGAAAAATCAGGTCCATAGAATGCGGTCTTCTGTTTGTTAGTTATGATTATTGTTTGTTTTAGATGAGGGCTGCTGAAGCATGTTAGCACGCAGTAGGAAAATGGAAAATATAGAAGAAAGAAGGGGTAATTGATACAATAAGAT
>VMDR010009355.1:0-33693 GCA_007922815.1 Macrotus californicus
GGTAGGAAAAAGAGCCCATTTTTATAATAAAAATGTAACATATATCCAGCTATAATACTTTATACTAGTATTTATACACCTATAATCCACATATACATCAGTATTAACATACTGTCTTCAGGTCAATGGGACTGAAGCTATTTAGGGTAATTTTTTGATTTTTTGGTGATGAACTGGCTTTAAGATTCCTTAACTTTTATGATTACATAATCTGGTATGTTAACACATTATCAATAATGTGAGACTTTAGTGAATAAATATAAAGATATATTTTTGGAATTAAGTAAATTCAGTTCACATTTTCCCCTCTACTTTTTCTTGAGTTAACCAGTTTAAATGGAAAAAATTCACTGACATATAGGATAGCAAATATCTTTCCACAAGTCTTTTTAAAAAAGTTTTGTTTCTTTTTTAACTGACTCTTAATACAACCACTCAATTTTATCTGCATCAGTCAATTATCCTAGACTCCTGGCAGCCCTTATTATGCAGCAGGACAACGGTTCAGGACACGGCCATACAGCTTCAATGCTGGCCTTAACTGTTCTTGTGTAAAAAACTTCAGAGTGCTAACACAACTAGGTGCACTGTATTACAATGGTGCTCAACAGGGGCAAATTCTGCAGGGGACACTTGGCAATGTATGAGGCATCTCTGACTGTGAAGACTGTGGGTGTTAGTGGCACTTAGTGGAAGAGGGATGCTGCTGGACACTCCACAATGCCCAGGGCAGCTCCTCATGGCAAAGAATTACCCACAGACGGAGACACTGCTCTCATGGGCCAGTGATCTCTTTAACACACCTCTCCATTATTTGGAATTTCCAGCCCAAATGACATCTAAGTTTCTTCTCAATAATTACATACAATTAAGGAAATTCCTTTCTTCTAAAATGTCTAAATTTCACCAATAGCTACATACTACAATCATTTTCTCTCATAACTAGCAAAAAACATAAAGCATCTTAAACTTTCTGCCTACTATAGCAACTGGTAGAAAATTTCAGATCATCAGTATTTTATTCATGTCATATTTTATGAATCTAGTAATATGTAACAATATTTACATATCCTCCCCATCTTCCATTTTTTCTGATACTGTACTTCATTTCTTGCCCTTATTTATTTCTCATTAACCTTCTCCCCCAATTATTTATTTTTAGACCCAATAACAAATCAGTCTCTTCTACCTATTACCATTTAAGTGCTACTTCAGCAACTAGAAGCTTTCTTTTAGGCAGTTCCTAAAGTGAGAATTATAGTACAACAGTTCTATGTAAGTACTAGTTACAAAGGTGTCTTATTTATATTAATTTATTTTTAGTGAAAGGGCTGTAGGGAAGGAGAGAGGGAAAGAAACATCTATACGAGACAGAAACCATTCGGTTGCTAGGCACATGCCCAGACCAGGGACTGAACCCACTACCTAGGCATCTGCTCTGACAGGTGACTCTGCAATTTTCTGGACAATGCCCAACCAACCAAGCCACACCGGTCAGGGCATAAAGGTTAATTATTTAACTCTTAACATAACTTAAACGAAAACTCAGAGAAATAATCAAGCAAAATTAAGTTTATATGAACTTTTTTCATTTTATTAATAAAAATATGAATTTTAAAACTTTTATAGAAAAGTGAAAAATACTTTTCACTTGGACCCTTTCTTCTCCCCCCATAGTATATACTCTATACACAGTGGTTAAGAACACTGTAACCCATTAATAGTATGCTACTTTTACTGTAACTCACATTTTACTTTTTCTTATGTACTATCGAGACTTCTATTAAGTGCACTTTTTAAAGTTCTTATAATTTCTCTTTATCATTATGATTCTGAATTGCTTCAACAGATTCTCACATGTCCAAGCTAGTTTATGCTACCAATGAATACACAGTTTGTATATTAGACAACTAAGGTTACAACCTTTCTCACCTTGCTATTCTATTCTCAGTTACCACTTTTTTTCAAGTGTCAGGTTACCAGTTTACTAAGCAATTTAGGACACACTGAAGCGATAAGGGGGTGATGGGGACTGACAAGTCAGTCTGGGCGGTGTGTTTTGTTTCCTCTCAGAACACAGAATTACAGGCCTAGGCCTAGTGTAGCAGTTCAGTTGGTTAGAATGCCCACCCATTGCACAAGGTTGCGGGTTTGATCCCCAGTCAAGGCACATACAAGAATCAACCAGTGAAAGCATAAATAAGTGGAACAACAAACTGATGTTTCTCTCTCTTTCTCCCCCTTCCTCTCTCTAAAAATCAAATTAAAAAAAACACAGAATTACAGCAAGTCTTACAAGCATTTTATAAATGGACTAGTGAATCAAGCATTTATAATCATATATAAGATCAAAGTAATTTCTAGTTATTTGCTACCTTCTAAAAGTGTTAATTTCTGCTAACTAGAGCTGTTACAATGCCAGTATCTTAGATCCAATTCAAGAACCCTATCGCTAAGTGACATTTCACTGGTCTGCAGAATCAGGCATTGGTACTCCTAGCACCAGGAAGTTTAAACAGTAAATCTTCACTAGTTCATACTCCCACAATTAAGAAAAAGAAAAATGTAAAAAAAACTACCTTTACATTACTTACGTAGTTCAGTGTGAATGAGGTGTCTGTCCTAAAGGCTAGATATAAATGATCATCAAGGCTCTATTGCGCAATGGATGGCACATTGGACTTCTAAATGACCGTTACTACTTTATGCCGATATATAAAGTAAAACGTTCAAAATTTTCACAAGTTTTAAGTTTGTGGATAGAAAAATTACAAATTCTCTTAGGAGCCTGAAAATTTCTCAAATTTAGCTCTCAGTTTTAGTAATTATTTCATATTCAAGAGATTTAAATATGACTTCCACACTTTACTCTAATTCCTACTTACAACCACACTTGGATGAAACGAAATATTTCTTTAGAGACAAGTCAAATTAAACCCCATTATTCTGAATTAGCAGGGCTTTTCCTATAGTTATGTAAACAGACCACATGGTTTGAAAGTAGCTGAGGTTACCCTTTCATTAAAATTCAGGTTCATTTAACTTCTAAATTCACTAAAAATAGTCACTAATACAAAAGCCTCTTTTTCAAAAATGCTGAAGCTCAGCAATAACAATTTTACAATTTCTTCCCATAAGACTAAACTGCGGAGAAAAAAAAGTTTCCCAATGACTAAAATCTCCTGGACTGTGGTGTACTGCAGCGATTTTCAATCTTGTTTTATCTCATGGACACATAAACTAATCACAAAAATTCTGCAGCATACCAAAAATGCATTATATATATTTTTGGCAACATGACAAAAAAACAAAACAGGTATAATTTTGATTCATTTACATGGGATGGTTATGGTTTGTTGTACTGGCTGTCATTATCTTTTTATTTGACAATCTAAGGGAAAAGAAGTCAGTGCCCCACAAAATAGTCAGGTACTGCATGTTTTAAAAAACTTCTTGTAACACACTAGTTGAAAATCACTGGGACAGCCCTAGCCAAGTTAGAGCTCAGCTGGTTAGAGCACTGTCCCAATATGCTCTGGGTTCTGTGTTCAATCCCAGGAAGGGCATATACAAGAAACAACCGATGATGCTTAAGTAAGTGGAACAACAAATCAATGTTTTTCTTTCTCCCCTCACCCTCAAAATCAATTTAAAAAAAAAAAAGAAAGAAAATCTCCAGGATAATGTAATATATTATCAAGCTTTGTACTCTAGAGTTGAGCCACCCAGTAGAAATGTAATGTGAGCCATGTATGTAATTTTAAATTTTCTAGTAACGACAGTAAGAGTATGAAATAAAAGCCTGAACTGGACTATGCAACTCTAGAGATTCTAGAAAGGAACAGAGCACTCTTGACTAAAATGCAACCTTAGAATCTTCTCTACCCCTAATCACAAATTTTCAGGCACATCCTCAGGTGTTAAGATCTGGCTGATATAAACCATACCAAAGCAGATGTTAAAATCTTTATGACCCAATGGAACAACTAGAAGAGTTCATAGTACCTTTGCAAACTTGAAGAATGGTCTTGGATCTTTTCTGAAATATTCAATATCAAACATTGCTTGAGGATCTGGAAGATCTGGGAAGTCTACTGCAAGGCGAGCATAAATACCATCTCTTGACCTGAAGTCAGGTATTCCACAAGAAACAGAAACCTGCAATATGTATGGCATAATTTGTATAATTAAATCTTCTACCTCTACCTTTATAACTGTTCTCTTATACATTTAGGGAGGAGTTGAGAAATATTTTAGTTTTAAACTTCTTTTGGGGAACAGAAATACCACCCCATTCCAATTTAAAATACGAATAAAACACTCCCAAAACAAGTATTACTAAATCCTTCAGAGTCCATTCAGAATGGGGTAAGGAAAGTCAAGTCAGGCAAATTTCGAACCTTTAAGCATTTAACCAACAAATTAAAGCAACAGCAATTTGATTGAGAAGGGAGTAAGTAATTTCAAATTATTTTAACCAGAAAGCAGGCAAGAATTTCTATTGCAGTCAAGTATTTCCAAAGAACTTCTCATCCGGTCAGGGACCTACTACTTCAAAAATACTAAATTTCCATATTTTCTTTAGAATATTTTATTGCACAGTATTTCAATTCTTAGTATTTAAGAATAGATTTAGACACTATGCTTTTTCTACAAATAAACTCTGACAATCGAATAGGGATTTCAGTGTTACCTTTTTGTTTCACAATTTTACCAGAGTTGACTCCACTTTGACCTCAGAGTAAACCAAGCACGTCTACACCATGTCTGGGGGCAAAGCACGACCACTGTTGATGACCATTTAAGATTAAGTCACTTTCTCCCTTAACTCAAAGGGCAGAAAGCAAGGCTGAATCTTACTCCAGTATTACTCTGGTCACCAACAAACATATTCTGTATTCAATACACAAACACAATAGCCTTGCATAGCCAGGTAATTGCAGCCCTATGGGCAGGCAAATGATGTCAAGCCATCATAATCACATCACCTTAATTTAAACAGAGGGGAGGTTGGAATCTGTTACCTTCCTAACACTAAATTCTTAACTTGTGAACATCAACTGGGTTCCTGGTTTCCCCGTGAAGATGGAACAAATACCCAATTTCTCCATCACATCCCGACATACTTTAATGCAAGCAGAATTCTCTGAATCTCCTTTCGGACCTGTGGTGTAATGTAGGTAAAAGTCTTGCCTTAACTCCACTTACCTGCCATACTAATAAAGAGAAGCAAATCATTTTTAAGGTTGTTGGAGAGGTTTTTAAAACTGAACCAATTTGGCATCTGCTACTGCATTCATTCCCTTTTTAGCCATTTCCAAACAAAAATGCCCATTATCATGTAAGGATAAATTCTTCTACACCAGAAAAATGTTTAATTGGAAAAGGCATAAGAAAAAACATTTACCACCTCCTCCTTTTAACTAGTGTGCTATACATGTTACATACCCCAGCTCCAGTTAGAACTATTATTTTTTTGCATTCCTGCAGTAATTTCACAGCATCTTCAATTGTATTAATATCTTTTCTTTTTTTCCTTTTTGGTGGTTCTGAAAGGATATTAATAACAATCTGCCACAGTGTCATATCATCCAATTCAGGCGGAGGAGCTGTTTCTGGCAGTAAGTCTTTAAGAATCGTTCGAGGGTCTGTGCCGACCATGAGATGTTGCTGAACAAAAGCATATGGACCTACATTAAGAGGACAAAGAATTAGATCAAATCCACATCCAAGTAATTCAAAACCTCATTTATTTTCAGAAATAATTAATTAGAAATCTTTAAGGCTTTTAAATCAAGTAATAAAATGCATTATAAAGTTATTTCATTCTCACGACATCCTAAGAGCTAATGCTATATCCCCATGAAATTAGAATGATCCAATCAAGAGTTGGGTCTGCCCCTTGAACTACAAAATACAAAGTATGTACTACCAGAGTTAAATTTTGATGGTTACAACCCAGAAATACACCACAATTCATAACAGGAGAATGTACAAAAGGGATCTACAAATACAGGAAATATCCTACCATCCCCAAGCCTCATGATGTTTATCTTTAAGGGCATAGAGAAAAGGAAATCTATATACCTATCTAAGGAAATTTATACATAACTGCTACCTTTTAAAATTTTTCCCGTAATAATATTCAATTTGATCTTAACCCATCTCCCAAAATGATATATATAATACTGATATTTTAAGCATTCGTATTTCTTTACCCTGACATTTCTTAGATCAGTTTTCTAGCTTGAGAAAACCAAAAATACAGTATTACAGACACTAAAGAGGAACTAATTGTCACTATATTTAATTAGTCAAGAATAAAAGCACATTAAGAAAAGACCATTTTCAAGATGATCAATGATGTAACTTTGGTATAAATACCTAAAAGTGTTCTCTACTGCTAAAGTAGATTTACTTTTGTGAGTACACAAAACACAGAATTTATTCTTATTAATTATTGTATTACTTATTTGTATTATAACTATAAATCTACTTTTGTCCACCCGTGTACTTTCCCATTTCATATAAAGATTTACTGAGCACAAATAATCTGCCAGGAACCTTTACAGGAACTGACAAAATAGTATACAAATCATTAAAAAATCCCTGTCTCCAGTAGGGCTTATATTCTAGTATAGGAAATACAACAATAAAAAAGTTAAGATACAGAGCTTGTTAAGAAGTGATAAGTGTCAAGAGAAAACGAAGAACAAATAGGAAGTGAGAAAGCAAGACACTCTAACTGGAGGAAGAGCATCCACAGAGAAGAAACAAGTGAAAAGGACCGGAGGGGCCTGAGGTGCGAGTAGGACCTGGTTGGGAGCTTCCATGGGCCTGAGTTGTTTAAAAACAAAACCAGAAGCACTAGACTTTCCGTAGAAACATAAATTGACATTAAATCTTAGCAAGCACCTACGGAACCTCACCATGAGGTTATAAGGGGGCAGAAAATAATATTTTTGGTTGGCATAACATGAAAATACAAAGAAAAAGACAGCATTTATTCTTTAAAGCTGCGAAACCATACCTATCCTTGGCCTTGGAGTCCAGTCACTAGAGCTTGCATGTGAGGCTCTATCATCCTCATCACTTTCACACGAATGAAAACCATTGGTGATTATTTCATCATGAAACAGGTTGTCTGTAAAAGAAAGCAAATGTAATTCAAGGCTGCTGAAACAATCGGCATCTGAAATGTATGAAGCTCTGTAATGGTTATGATGAACCGATTTTCTCTGAATAAAACACTTAACATCATACAGCCTGTGTGAAGAACGCCTACTGGGTCAGCTTGCATGGGTCGTGGGCACAGTACACCCTCGTCTTTAGGGATTCTAACCACAATCTAAAAGTTTCACTTCATCAAAAATCTAGATATAATTTAAGTCTACTATGTCCAAATACAAAAAGCAGTAATTTAGTTAGACTGGATTTATCGATCACAAAATAATGAAGCTTATAAGACTTGTCAAAAAAAAATTATCAAAAAAGTTGTCGAAATGAATCTATAGCAATTTGCACTTCTCTAAACATAAAAACATAGCTTTGCCTTATTCGCTTCCCCTATTAAACTTTTTCTTAAAATCAGAAGTCTTTTGACTAATACAGTCCCTAATGTACATGTTTCTATACATTCGGTCCAACAGCCCACTGACTAGATTTACTGATGCAAATATTGATGGAGACGCGTATCTACCCATGGCAGAAACTCCTCAGATCGAAAATAAAAAACCCTCAAGGATGACCTGACATATGCAACTAACAAAACTGACTTACTATACCAGAAAAAGGTCAATTCGTGTTTCAGGGTTACATACACACAATAGAGAATTATTCCTAATCTTAAAAACTGTTAGAACATTAGAGGAAAAATACTATTCATGTAAAGTACTCTAAAAGTACTATTACTCTCCCATGCTCACTATTAATTGCATCACGGAACGGTTTTTAGAAACAGCTGTGCTCTTGAAAATTTAAGACAAGTGTAAAAATTAAGATTCTCGGCGAAAAAGGGAGGCGTCACAAATTTGCACAGGTGTCGGCTTGCAAAAGGTCGGTGCAGAAAGTCAAAAGTTGCAGAATTAAGTGTGCTGGGGCGGGGGTGAGGGATGGGAATGATGTGTAACAAGCGCGAAGCACTAAAAGCTTAGAAGGAGAAAAGAAACTTATTCTAAAACTGCAGGAGCTTCGCGGCCCGGCAGCTGCGCACGGCGCCAGGCCGCCCGGGCGGGCCGCGGACGACAGGAAGGCGGGGCGGGCAGCGGGAGGGGGAGAGCCCGCGGGCCGCTCCCGCAGCCCGGCCGGCAGCCCCCGCAGCCCCAGAGGCCCGCAGCTGAGCGCGGCGGTAAGGAAAGGGACGCCGCAGAGCCGGCGCCGAGCCCCCCCGCCCGCCGTCCCCGACACCCCCAGCCCCGCCCCGCCCCAGAGGGGGCCCTGGGAGAGGGAGGAGAGGGGATGCGCAGTCCCGGCCGCCCGCGCCCTGCGTACCTCGGTACCCAATCTCCGCCGCCGCCTCTTCCTCCTCCTCTCCCTCTTCGTCGTCGTCCTCGTCGTCGAAGTCGTCGGCTGGCGGCGGGTCCCGGGATAGGCCCTGTAGGCCCGGCCCATTGTCTGCTAGTCCGCCAGCCGTCGCCGGGGCCTCCCGCTCCCCGCCCGCCGCCGCCGCCGGGCCGTCCCCGGCCACCGCCAGCCCCTCACGCTCAGGCGCTGCCCCATCGGGCTCGCCCGGGCTCCACCCGAGGCCGGGGACGTCTCTCCGCGGCCTCTTGCTGAGAGGCTCCCCAGTGGGTGGCGACGCGGCCTCCCACTCGGCCGCCACCGCCGAAGGGGAGCCGCCGGGCTGAAAGGCGAGCGCCGCCTCGTCCGCCATCTTCAAACTGCCTCTCTTGCCCTCCTCCCTCGCCTGCTCTCCTCCCGCTCGCACTCGCGGCACTGGCGCCCCCGTGGCTCCGGCTGCGGGAGATTTAAACCCCGTCACGTGACCCACCCCTCGGCTCCCCCGCCTTCCCCGGGTCGCCCGCCACCCCTGCGAGCGCGACCACTCCAGGGCAGATCACGTGGCGGGCGGAGGCGGCGGCGAGGGTCGGGAGGGGAGTGCGGGCTGCTGCGGCCCCGCGCAGCCGGGCTCGCCCGTTTCTCGACTTCTCTTCGCGACCGTCCAGCAATCACTGCCGCGGGGGTGGCTCGAGTTTCGCTTCGTACTGCGTGCTTCCACTTCTGCCGCGCACCTTGTTTGCTCTGGATCCAAGCTAAGGGTTAAAAACGTAGTCCGTGAGAGGCGACGAGGAAAGAAACCGGCCACGGTTACGCCGGATGCCCGCTCGGTCTGGTGAACCCGGGAGCAGAGGCCAAAGACACTCCGCCCTCCTCACACCGTTCTGACAGCTCCGCTTCGGCTCCTCCCTCTCCTCCTTGCCTCTCTTCTTGGCTGGTTTTCTCCCCACTCCCTGTCACTGACAGCAGGGGACTTTCAACCTATGTGCTGTAGGAATTTTTGAAACATGCAATACCTATTTTGTCAGGGACACTGACTTCTTTCCCCTAGGTTGTCAAATTAAAAAATGGCCACAGCCAACACAACAGTAGCCATCCTGTGTGAATGAATCCAAGTTACACCTATTTCTTGTCAGATTGGCAAAAAAATAAAAAATAAAAAAAATTGGTGTGTCACAGAATTTTAATAATTAGTTTACGTGTGCCAGGGGATGTAAAAAGTTGAAGATCATTGACTTATAGGGTAGTGTGCATTGTCAAATCTGTAAAAGCACGTGCCCGCCTTCCTCTGAAGACCCTGGACCAGGGAGGATGCGAATCCGCCGATCTGCTGTCTGGGTCCAGGATGGCTCCAAATGTCGTGAAGGCCCTTCTGGGCGGACCTCGTGAAATGGGTGCCAGGAGAGCGGCAGTGAGCAGGATGTGGCCCCTACATACGGTACGGTTTCAGTTACCGTTTGAGATCCTTCCTTTCTAGCTTGAGCAACTTATTTAGCTTTTCTAAACCTGTCGGTAATAACACGGGAACTCAAAAGTTAAAGATTTTAGACTTCGTTGATAGGCTTACGTGATTAAGACACGTGGAAAGCTGTTATTCCGAGAACTGGAAGGCAGGACCTAAGTGACTCTAGGAGGTGGACAAGCAATTCAACCTTCCTGCCCCAGGGGGTCTGCAAGGGATGGAGATGGTATCTGAGTTGTTGATCAACAGATAAAGAAGTACTAGGAAAACTGCCTGGGGCTGTAACTCTTATCCGATTAACATTTTTCCAAACCCCTTACATACCTGTTCTTCTCCTTATAAAAAGGCCATCTTGAGATGAGATGTTAAGATGGTTTTTGAGGGTACATAACATGCCGTCCTCTCAGATCTCTGGCATCTGAATAAAGTGCCCCTAAGATCCTTGTCTCTACTTACTGGTTCTGGTAGTGACAGGCAGCACAAATGCTGACTTTTCCAGCTTCAGTAATACTGTACCTATTTTGTAGGATTTGTAGTGAGAGTTAAGTGAGATAGCCAGATGTAAAGTGAGGGGTACATAGTAGCTCAAAAATTAGTTTCTTCCTTACTTGAAGCCTCTCTAATTTGTTCTTTCCCTGAACTTCCAGGATTCTGTCATTCCATGTCTACCTTTAACTAAGGACCTGTTTAACACTCGGCAGATCTAGAGCCAATGCTTGGTAAGGCATCTGCCTCTGGAGCATGGCAGTTCTATCCCCTTAAAGTACCTCTCCAAGCTTATGATAAACTGTCCCTTGACCTTAACGTATGTGAACTTAACAAAAAATTACAATGTTGGAAATGTATCTCTAAGATCTCATCTAAGTCTTTGTACCCAAATTAAACTGAGAATCTCCCCTTAAAACCAGTCACTTTTCATTTCTGAAAGTGGTGATCTCTTTTTTCCTGAAATCATCTTTGAAATGTTCCTTCAGATTGATCTCTATCCAATCAGTAACCAAATCCTGATCTTTTCTCTCTCCCACACTGTCTCCAATTCCTAACTACACAGGCACTTTATCTTTCCTGGTGGCATACTTGGCCCCTGTTCTCTTTCCACTTTATCTTATCCCACAAAATGTTTTTTAAGATTTTTAAAATCTATTTTTAGAGAGAGGGGAAGGGAGGGAGAAAGAGAAGGAGAGAAACATTGATCAGCTGCCTCTCATACACCCCAGACCTGGTACCTGGTCTGAAACCCAGATATGTGCCCCAACTGTGAATTGAACCAGCGACCTTTTGGTTCCTGAGACAGTGCCCAACCCACTGAGCCACACCAGTCAGGACCGTACCAAATATTTTACAAATGATTCTAAACAACATTAGAGGGGTGTAACATATGAAATGTTGAGAGTCAATATCCCGTCAAAATAGAAATGAAATTCCCACCTTTTTTGGAAAAAGATGTTAGTAAGCTTATGAACATCCTTTTCCATTCTTTCTTTTTTCTTTCTTCATTCATCATTCATTCCTTCATTCTTCATTCCTTCATTTATATATTCATTCATCCTCCAGGGTAGATTTGACAATGTGAAGGTATTTTTGGTTGTCACAACTCGGGGGAGACTGTACTATCAGCAGATAGAGAGACCAGCTAAATGTTCTACAATGCAGAGGACAGCCGCCCACGACAAAGAATTATCCAGCCAAAATGTCAACAGTGTCAGAGTTGAGAAACTCTGGCTTAAGAATTTCAGCCACACAGGGAAAGTGGTACTGGTTGGGACTCTAACTGACAAAGATTTTCTAAGGGGTGAGGGGCAGGCTTTTATTAGCAAGGCCAGGTTGCAAAGTAGCATAGGCAGTGATTTTAAAACTTTGGTATTTAGCAGCAGAATCCATTTGTTGAATGATCTCAACTCTATCATAAAATGTAAATACATTTCCTTTAGTAGTAAAAAGACTTCCACCAATCAATGAGAAAAAGATTGATAGCCTAGGTGAAAAGGAAGAGTTCAGTTCACCAAAAAGGGAATGTAAGTGGCTTTTAAACATGTGAAAGATGTAAAACTTCACTCGTAGTAAGAGAAATACTTATTAATCTATAATGAGATCTCATTTTTCACATATCAAAGTAGTAAGGAGCCAAAATTTGATCATATCTTGCGTTGGCAAGGATGTGAAGAGCCAGGCCCCCTTGTATCAGGATAGTAGAAGTGTAAATCAGTACCCTATGTAATGCAAATTTGGAACTATCAAAATGTAAAATGGATATTCCACATGTATAGAATGACATCTGTACAAGCGTCGTCATTGTGCCATGGTTTATACTAGCACAAGGGGGAAATACACTAACTGTCCATTAATGAGGGACTGTCTGAACATGTCACCAGTATATATGTTTATATGTACATAGATTATCACTTCAACTCAGGAAGTGGGTGACCGAAGCTGCTCCTAGGGAGGGCAAATGGGAGACTGAATGACAAAGGTATAAAGATTTATTTTTACTACACAACATTTTATGCCTTTTGAAGTCCTCACCATATGCATCATTACAAATCATACATGCATTCATACATCATACATTACAGGCAGAGTCATCCCTCCGTATCCTTGGGGGATTTGTTCCAGGACCTTCCACCCCACCCCACTGTGGATACCAAAATTCTCTGACACTCAAGTCCCTTATATAAATGGCCTTGAACAATGCATATAGTTGTCCCTGCCATGGATTTGAAACCTGTGGATATGGAGAGCTGAAAGCAAGGCTTTGAAGTAGACTCCCTGAGTTTTTACCACAGCATCCCTCAAGACATCACTGAGGTGATTTAGGTTCCCAAAAGAACATAGTAAAAGCCACTGTCATAGTTGGGTTAGGGTAGACTAGTTGCTGTGATAAATAATACAAAAATGTCAATGGCTAAATGCAGCAAAAGTTTACTTCTCACTCACACAGCAATCCTTTAAGTTGTTCCTGGTCAAACAACACTTTGGGTCAACTTTCCTTTAAAAAAGCGACCAAGAGACCCTTGTTCCTTCTCTTTTGTAGCTCTGCCATTGGACAGGTAAAGGAAATGTAACATCTGTTGGAAGGTTTTATGGGCCAGTCTGGAACGTGACACTCCCTATTACCACTTCTCATGTTTAATTGTCTAGGAACCAGTCGTGTGGCTACACACAAGAGAGCCTGGGAATTGCATCATTCAGAGAGATAGAATGGAGTTGAGGGCGAACAGAAGGCAGTGACCAGCACTAACATGTAATCTAGCTGTGTGCCAGTTTGTCAGCTGGATCCGGTCATTCTAAGTGCTGAAGGATCCATCTCTTTCATGGTGTCTTTTGATGAACAGAATTATTCATTATAATGTAGACTCATTTATCGGTCTTGTCTTCTATTGTGTTGTTTTCTTTTCCCCTGAGATACAATTAAAATATAAACTGGATTAGTTTTAGATAGACAACATAATGATTTGACATATGTATATATTGTGATGATTACCAGAAAAAGTGGACATTAATCGCTGCACAGTTACCAATTTGTGTGTGTGTGTGATGAGAACTTTTTAGATTTGCTGTCTTTCAACTTTCAAATAAACAATACAGGACTGCTGGCTATAGTCACCATGCTGGACACAACATCTGCAGAATATTTCTGCCTTTTGACCACCATTACCCATTTTGCCTGCCTTCCCACCCACCCACACCGTGCCCTTGATAACCATCACTGTTGTTCTCTGTTTCAGTGAGGTTTTTTATTTTAGGTCCACATGTAAATGAGAGCATACAGTATTTACAGCTGTCTGTATTTCACTTATTTCACTTGGTATAACACCCTCAAGTTCCAACCTCAAATGGCAGGATTTCCTTCTTTTTTTTTCTTAAAGATTTTATTTATTTATTTTTAAAGAGAGGGGAAGGATGGGAGAGAAACACTGATGCATGAGAGAAAGAAACATCAGTTGGTTGCCTCTCACACACCCCAATCCAGGCATGTGCCCTGACTGGGTCTCGAACCAGTGACCTTTCACTTTGTGGGATAACACCTAACCGAGCCATACCGGTCAGGGCAGAATTTCCTTCTTTTTTATGGATGAATAATATTCCATTATTTCTTTATCCATTCATCCATTGATGGACACTTAGGGTATTTCCATGCCTTGACTATTTTTAATTTTTAATTTTTGAGGAACTTCTATAGTGGCTGCTGCATTCCCAACAGCATACAATGGCACGAGGGTTTCCTTTTCTCCACATCTTTGCTAACAGTTATTGTCTTTTATCTTATTGATGATAGCCATTCTAACAGGCGTGAAGTCGTATCTCACTGTGATACTGATTTGCATTTCTCTAGTGGCTGGTGACGTTGAGCACCTTTTCATGTAGCTCTGAGCCACCTGTGTGTCTTCTTTGGAAAACTGTCTATTCAGATCCTCTGCCCATTTTTTAATCTTATTGTTTGTTTTAGTTCTTGTTGAGTTATATACGTTTTAATATAAATATTCTGGATATTAACCGCTTATCAGATATATGATTTGCAAATATTTTCTCCCATTCCATAGGTTGTCTTTTCATTTTGTTGATGATTTCCTTCGCTGCACAGAATTTTTGTTAGTTTACCGCAGTCCCATCTGTTTATCGTTCTTTGGCACGTGACTGTCCCATTTTCTCAACAACATTTACTCCCCATCGTATATTCTTGGCTTCTTTGTCATAGGGTTTCTTGTGTTTTATAAGTTACATTCTGGATTAAAGTCCTTGTTAGATATGTAATTTGCAAATATTTCTCCCAATTTGCAGCTTGTCTTTCATTCTCTTAACCAGGTCCTCTGCAGGGCAGAGGTTTTTAAATATTGATGAAAATCAATTTATCATTTTTTCTTTTATGAATTTTGCTATTGGTATCATGGCTAAGAATTCTTTGCTTAATCCAAGGTGACAAATATTTTCTTTCATTTTTCTTCTGGCAGTTTTATAGTTGTACCTTTATCATTTAAGTCTGTACTTCATTTCAGATTAGTTTTTGTATGAAGTATATGAAGTATGGGACAAGGTACTTTTTGTTTCGTTTTGTTATTTTTTGCCTGTGGATATTGTTGGGGACCAGAGCAGTCCACCCTGAAAACGCCCTACAATGGCATTAATATGTTGATTATTAATTACCAAATTAAAATCCCTGAGAAGCAGCAGGAGTGGGGGAAACTCTTGACTGTCCTCAGTCTCTCTAAATGCAGGAAATAAATCTCCTATGTGAAAGGTGTCCTCCCCTCATCTGGAAGACGGCCCTTATTGCTTAAATTAAAAAACTCAAAACCTAAAAATCTGTAAGACAAATCTTATTTCTTTTCTAATTTACTACTTTGTTTAAATTCCTCATCAATGAATACCCAAACCTTGCTTACATTCCTTTCTAATAAACACTAACTTGTTTTTGTCCTGTCAATTTCTCACGAATTTATTGTTTCATTATCTAAAAAGTATTGAAGGTGCCTGGTTCAATAGCTTCTTGGACCCTCATTTTCTGATCAGAGCGTTATGTTAAGACTCCCCTGCACGCATATTAAGTTGCGTTTTCTCCTGTTAATCTCGTCTTGTGTCAGTTTTGTTCCTTTATTAGTAGCGCAGCCTTAAGAACTAAAGAAGTTTAGAGCGGGGGATTCTCCACCTCCCAGACAATTTCTACTTGTTCCATCACCATTTCTTTTTTTAAAATTGATTTTAGAGAGAAAAGAATGGGGTAGGGGGACACCGATTTGTTGTTCCACCTGTTTATGCGTCGCTGGTTGATTCTTGCATGTGCCCTGAGCGGGGATCAAACCTGCAACCGTGGCAGATCGGGATGACGCTCAGTACCAGAAGTTGTGAAAAGTCTTTTATTGATCACATATCTTATATCTGTGCTGTGAAAAATATATATTCAAACTGATATTTAGTTTAAAAACAACTTCTGTTAGGAATATTTCTTCTGGATTGAGTTATTGTGACCATTATTACTACTATACAACCTATCAAAGTGACATTAACAATATAATTCGGACAAATAATTATTAAGAAAAAATGTACATACCTTAATAAATAAATGGGAGTTAAACGTTTTCAATTGGTTTACATATGTGGGAATAAATATTAGTTATTAGTAGAGGAGAGTGTCAGCATCAATCAACTCTGAATAGGCAATGACTCAATGTTTCTCTCCCTTTCTCCCTCCATTCCCCTCTCTCTAAAAATAAATAAGTAAATAATATTTTAAAAATTCTACAAATTACACATTAAATACATGATTTATAGAAGTTCTAACATGTGAGTTGATCTTATGAAAAATGTGTATTTTCTGTTTCATCATTATTTTTATTGAGATATAACTGACATAGAACATTAGTTTCAAGGGTGCAGCACAAAGATTCAACATATGTACATAAGCAAAATGATCACCACAGTAGAACTACTTGCTATCTATTGCCACACACAGTTACAGTGTTTTCTGGTGAGAACTTTTAAGATCCCTCTTCGCAACTTTCAAATATACAATATGATGTCATTCACCCTGGTCCCCATGCTGTGCGTTCCATCCCCAGGACTTACTTTATAACTGAAAATTTGTATCCTTTGACCACATTTAAAATCTTATTTGGCTGCTTTTAGTAACCCATTTTATATAATACATCCTTATAAAATGCTTTCATAATAGTTATAGTGTACATTATTTTTTGTTCTTGAGAAACAAAGACTTTTTCTGACAGAAAATAAATTGAATTTTGTTGATTAGGTTGATAATGAGGACTGGTTTCCCCAATTAGATTATGTGGTTGACATTTCTATAACTACACTACACAGTATAGTAGCCACTAGCCACCTGTGGCTACTGAGCACTGTAATGTGGCTAATGTAACTGAAGAACTGAATTTTCATTTTATTTTATTTTATTTTGGGGGGGTGGAAACTCATGGGAAATTTATTTATTTATTTTTTAAATTTTAAAGTATGTATTATTGATTATGTTATTACAGTTGTCCCAATTTTTCCCTTTTTGTCCTCCTCTGCCTGGTACCCCTGTCCCCTCCAGTGATCCCCGTCCCTGCCACTTCATTCATGTCCATGGGTCATGTATATAAGTTCTTTGGCTTCTCCATTTCCTATATTGTTCTTAACATCCTCCCGTCTGTTTTGTACCTGCCAATTGCACCTTTCTCTCATTCTTCACCTTCCCCCTCCCAGCTGATGATCCTCCACATGATCCCCATGTCTATGATTCTGTTTGTGTTCTGGTTGTTTTCTTTGTTTTGTTTTTTAGGTTCAGTTGTTGATAGTTGTGAATTTGTTGTCATTTTACTGTTCATAGTTTTGATTTTCTTTTTCTTAAATTAGTCCCTTTAATGTTTCATATAATAAGGGCTTGGTGATGATGAATTCCTTTAGCTTTACCTTCTCTGGGAAGCACTTTATCTGCCCTTCCATTCTAAATGATAGCTCTGCTGCATAGAGTAATCTTGGATGTAGGTCCTTGCTTCTCATCACTTTGAGCACTTCTTGCCAGCCCCTTCTTGCCTGCAGTTTCTTTTGAGAAATCAGCTGAGAGTTACTTCTTTTTATAGGTAACTTGCTGCTTTTCTCTTGCTGCTTTTAACCCTTGGCATTTAAATTACGATGTGTCTTGGTGTGGGCCTCTTTGGGTCCAACTTGATTGGGATTCTCTGTGTTTCCTGCACTTGCATGTCTATTTCCTTCGCCAGACTCCTACCAGTCTGGATGGATGTGGTTTCTTTTCTTTCTTTTTTTCTTTTTTAAGATTTTATATATTTATTTTTAGAGAGAAGGGAAGGCAGGGAGAAAGAGACGGAGAGAAACATCAATGTGTGGTTGCCTCTCCTACACCCCCATTTGGGAACCTGGCCTGCAACCCAGGCATGTTCCCTGACTGGGAATTGAACCAACAACACTTTGGTTCACAGGCCGGCACTCAATTCACTGAGCCACACCAGGCAGGGGTGGTTTCTTTAATTCTGTAGTTGTGAGGTTTTTATTTTATTTGATCTGATGATTCTGAGTGATGGTTTTCTATATTTTAGTTGTTATTTTGATGTTGTGCAAAGAGGCAAGCCATGTCTGTCTATGCCGCCATCTTAATTGGAAGATCTCATTTATTCTTCGTGTTTCATTTTAAACCAACCCTTTTTGTAAGGGGAAAAACCAGTGTATGTAAGGGGTTTGGAATTCAGGGAAAAGGTTAATCAGATAAAAACTGCAGTGTTCTTTTATCTGTTGACCAGTGATTCTTCATCTGTGACCTGAGCTTTGGAGTCTGTCCCTGGAGCACAGTGGCTCAGATACCATCTAATTGCTTGCAGTCCTCCTGGGGCACAGAGATGGAATTGCTTGTGGTCTCCTGGAGTCAGAACCTTCAGTTCCTGAGACAATAGCTTTTCATGTGCATTAATTGCTAAGCTTATTAACTATTACTTAAAATTAAATTTTTCCAACTCTTGAGTTACCTCATCAAGATGAGATGGAACCCTCAGATTACACCTTGGTCACAGCCTATGCGACCTTGGGTGCCAGATTCAGTTAAACTCTGCCAGCGTTTCTGCCCAGTGGAAACAGCGTGGTAATGAAGGTATGTTGTCTAGAGCTTCTAAGTTCATGGTTCATGATAACTCTTTATGCGACACAGCAAACTAATACAGATGGCCTGTAGTAAGGGAATAAAAATTTTTATATGATTTAATAAAACATGTTGTAACTATAGTATTTAATAATGCACACAGAATCTAAAAAATTATGTAAAATTGTTATCTGTATGTTTTATCCACTGTCAAAAACTCTTGAAAATTTTGGTACTCCAAGGAAACTTTCTAGTTAATTTATTAGACTCAGTCTTACTAGTACTGCTTCAGCTACTCAATTGTGTTTTCTTTCTAGCTAATGACACATCCTGGGGATTAGTGCTGTAATAGACGAAGACAATTTTTAAAATTTAAATTCATAATAAGAGGAGGGACTGGCAAGAAATATTTAAAGCCATGAAAAGCAGGGACCTATAGCCAAAGTTGCTCTACCCAGCAAAGCTATTATTTAGAATTGAAAGGCAGATAAAGATTCATAATATTTTAAGCCTTTCAATGTTTCTTACTAAAGGTCTCTTTGCTTTCCCCAGACTTTCTTTCATGAACAGTGTATTCTTGGACAATAGTAAAAGGATAAAAGAAGTTATTAAACAAGAATCGCTGCCACTCCCATTGTTGAAACTGATTTCAGAACATCCCAATGCCAACACACCGTCTTTATAAGTCAGTGAACCACCCTTACCAGAAATATGTTTAAATTTGGGAAAGGCAGGAAACTGAGGAAGATTTAAGGGCATCTTGATTAAATATTAATGGGTACATTTCCAATTGTCTGTTTATATGGCATCTTGGAGAATTTTGCACTTAGGATATTGTTCCACAGCAGTGATACTCAGGACAGAGGTGGGGAATGACTTTTCTTTGTAAGAGAGATGCTATTCTGAAGGGGAAATAGGGAAGGATAGCCTGAGCCATCCTATCAGCTGCATAAAAAGACCCAGTCAGAAACGCCGGATACACTAATTAAAATAAAGAACAATTTACAGGGAAACAACTGTAGAGTGGATGAAGCCAAGAATCAAATCAATGATTTGGAACATAAAGAAGGAAAAAACAACCAATCAGAACAAGAAGAAAAAAAAGAATCCGAATAAATGAGGATGCTGTAAGCAGTCTATGGGACAACTTCAAGCATTCTAATATTCACATTTTAGGGGCGCCAGAAGAAGAGAAAGAGAAAGAAATTGAAAATCTATTTAAAAAATAATGAAAACTTCTCTAATTTGGTGAAGGATATGGACATGCAAGTCTAGGAAGCACAAAGAGTCCTAAACAAGATGGATGCAAGGAGGCCCACTCCAAGACATATCATCATTAAAATGCCAAAGGTTAAAGATAAAGAGAGAATCTTAAAAAGCAGCAAAAGAAAAGGAGTTACTTTCCTACAGGGGAGTTGCCATAAGACTTTCAGCTGATTTCTCAAAAGGAACTTTGCAGGCTAGGAGGGACTGTCAAGAAGTATTCAAAGTCATGAAATGCAGGGACCTATAGCCAAGATTGCTCTACACAACAAAGCTATTATTTAGAATTGAGCAGATAAAGAGCTTCCCAAACAAGAAAAAACTAAAGGAGTTGATCAACACCAAACCATTGTTGTACGAAATGTTAAAGGGACTAATTTAAGAAAAAGAAGATCAAAACTGTGATCAATAAAATGGCAAAAATACATATTTATCAACAATTGAGTATAAAAAACAAACTAAGCAAACAGGAAGAACAGAGACAGAATCATGGATACCAAGAGGGTTTTGATGGATGCCAGATGGGAGGGGAGTGTGGTGGAATGGATAAGGAGGTGAGGGGATTAAGAAGTACAAATATGTAGTTAAGAATGGCCATGGGGATGTAAAGTACAGTGTAGGAAATGGAGGAACCAAAGAACTTACAAACATGACCTATGGACATGAACAATGGTGTGGGGATTGCCTGAGGGAGTGGGGGATGCTGGGTGGAAGAGGCAGAGGGGGAAAATATTGAGACAACTGTAATAGCGTAATCAATAAAATATAAATTAAAAAAAAAAGTACTATAGGTAGGAGCTTGATGATTTCTTTGGTTCTAGTCCCTCTAGTGGTGATCATGAGGTAGTGCTGTTGACTGTGTCCAAGCACAAGCAGCCTATGAGTGAAAATATCTTGAATGGAATTCTGAAGCAAGAAGTTCCCCCATCTCCCCAACCCAGAAGTTTGAATTCTTGAAATTGTGTAATCCTTGCTAAAGAGTGGGTAAGGAAAACCCAAATATTGTACAGTGATTGTTACAGTAACATACTGTATGCCATGAAGCAGGGGCCAGCAAAGTCTTTAGATTTTAAAATTAAAACATGAGGAAAATTCTCCAGTTTGGTTGCCTTGCAGTATCTATATGACTTAAATATCCAGGCCCTGGTAAGTATCTCTTCTGAGCTTCTCTCAGGTTTATGCCAACCTGTTTTCTCTCCACCTGGACGAGCTATGTCTCCCTCCTCTTGGTCAGCTCACCCCTCCGCATAGCTTCCCCAGCAACTCACTTTGGCCCTTCTTTAACTCATTAATAGCTGACATTTAGAGTGCTGTCACTGGGTACCAGATAGCATGTTTACCCACGTCACCTTTTCAGTCCTCAAATCAACCTGTGAGGTAGGTGCTATCATCCTCCTCCTTTTACAGATGGAGAAAAGCAACCTGAGGTATAAGGCCATAGTTAGGGTCATGGCTGGTAAAGGGTAGCTTCGAAATGAATCGCTATCTGACTTTCAAGCATATACATTTAAGCAGTAATCCATACTTTAATATATTGCTTTTTATTTGGGTATTGATTATATATTTTAATCAGTATAGATCATGGGTCGTAAATTCCGATATGTATAGAGGGCCAGGGTATGAGTACAGAGAACTATATAATAGTCTTTATTTTCTCAAAGAAATTATATCTTCTCTTTCTGTTTATTTTTATCCTGAGAGTACATTTATTAAAGGAGGGAACATTGAAAAATAGGGAGGGCTTAGGGCAGAGGAAGCAACAGGGAGAGCCTCGGTGGTGCTCCAGAAACATTTTAGGAAAACAGTGAGCCAAGGTGGGGCTGCTGTTTGCTCACTGAAAAGTCAGAGAAGAGTGGGCCTTGGAGGCAGGGTCAGGGGGTAAGCCCAGATGAGCTGTCGCTGCCTGCTGACCCCCTTGTAGCAAGTCTCATCAGGACCCTTAGAATTTAGGGAGAAAAGGTAAAGATACATGCCTGAGGAGGAAAGATGTAGGCGTGCTTCAGAGAGAGCCTGCCTGTCCTCTCGTTTTTCTTGAAACACTGGGGCCTTCTTGCTCTATCTTTTGTTGTTGTACAATTGTTAAAAATAGGCGTCAAGAAATAGTTCACTTTCCTCTTAATTCCGTCATAAGAATGTAAGTGATAACGCCTGGCGACTGACACTTGGCTTCAGCCAGAGAGCAGCAACAGGGAGCTAGCTGCAGGACTGTGACAAGCCCCATCTAAAGGGGCGATTCTCAGCTCAGCTCCAGGCAAATGTTGCCAGTGGGAATGGCAAAGTGAACCCTGATCGTCAGAACTTTCACTTTTTCAAATGATGGTAGAAGCCCGTAAAATCTCCCCATTTTAAAACATTGGCAACTAATTCACAATGTTTTAGGAACATGGTTTGGTAGGCCTAATCTGAGACTCACAAATTCAATCTTATTTTTTTAAATTGCAATCCAAGTTCCTTGAAGGAACAACTAAAACAGACTTGTGTTTCTCTCCCAGTGCTAGGCACACATCATGTAAGCAAAGATTTCTGCTGACCTACGAAGCCACTCAGGAGTATTATTCTATGTTGAGATTTCCATCCCTTTAGCAAACATTCACTTGGCAAATTGGGCTTTCATGTAATCATGTGGTGTCTGTGAATTTATCATTGATTGAGATGGATTCTCTTAATTTACCAAAGAGGGCTGGGATATAGGAAGTGTTCATTAAGTGTTTCTCATTTTTGTTCCACTAATATTTCCTGTGTATCAGATTAATATAAGTGCTTGAATATATTTTGCTGTACATTAGAATCACTGGGGGAAGCTTTAAAAAATAACCATGCCCTAACCCCAGAGATTCCATTTTTATTGGCCTACAGGAGGGTCCTGGCATTGGCATATGTGTATACATGTATATATATGTAAGTGTATGCGTATTCACCAAGTGATGTAATATGTAGCCAACCTAGAGGATAACTGGTCTAGGTTCTAGGAGTCAAGACATAGGACCAAGGGAGTAGTTCTTAAAAAAATTTATTAATTTAAGAGATTTGTTGTTCCACTTATTACACATTGATTAATTGCTTATTGTATGTGCCCTGACCGGAGATGAACCTGCAACCTTGGCGTATTAGGATGACACTCTAACCAACTGAGCCACCCAGCCACGTCCAGGAGAATCACAGATCTTACACCACAAGTTATTTCATGATGATTTAGACCAGTTTCATACCCTTAAGTTGCTGTTTTCCAAAAACTACCATTGTATCTGATTTGACTATATTACTGTCAACCTTAAAAATTAAACAGCAAAAATTATTAAAGCAGCAATTGAATTTATTTGGAAAGAGCAGAGGAATTGCAATTCAGGACATGCAAACTATGGTGAACCATAGGCAAGTCCAGAGACAAAAGGGAAACCAGCTTTGAGTTCCAGGAGAAAACTGGGGAGCGTTGTCTTAGACAAGAGGTCATTGGTGGGGAATGAGAGTTTGAGGTTGTGGCGCTTTCTTACTGGGAGCAAGCAATTACTTTTGCTGAGGAAAGAAGATGGTCAGCTGATCATTACTGAGACAAACAGGGAGGGGTCTTCCTCTTCCTATATATCATATAAGCTGCTGCTGCTGGTAAGTGCAGCGACTGGTATGGGCAACACATGGGAGCTCTCCCTTCATGGCTTCCTGACTCCATTTTGAGTGAGTTTCCCTTTATTTATTTCCGTCTTACTAACATACTCTACTGCAATTCTTTTTTGAGAATAGGGGGAAAAAAGCTGAAGCGTCGGGAGATATATAAGTGCTTGTTTCCTGAACATAATCAAGTGACTATTCAAAGAATTTCATTCTGTTTAAAACTGTTATAGTAATAGAAGACACAAAGTAGTAACTTGGCTTATTCTTTTACTAACAAATAGCAACTTAACCACTCTTCTATGATTAAAAATGAGTAATTATTTTTAAAACATTTTAGGTAGGTAGATACACCGTGCCTCCTCACACAACCAAAAGAAAGACAACAACAAATTTAAAAACAAAAAACCTTTATTACATGAAATGTTAAAAGGACTTAGCTAAGAAAATGAAGATGATAAAAAATATGAACAGCAAAATAATAAACACAACTATCAACAACTGACCATAAAAAACAAAAGCAAAAACAAACCAAGCAAACAACTAGAACAGGAACAGAATCACAGAAAGGGAGATCACATGGAGGGTTATCAGCAGGGAGGGGGAGGGGAGAGAGGGGGAAAAGGTACAGGGAATAAGAAGTATAAATGGTAGGTACAAAATAGACAAGGGGGCTTAAGAATAGTATAGGAAATGGAGAAGCCAAATAACTTATATGTACAACCCATGGACATGAACTAAGGGTGAGGAAATGCTGGTGCGAAGGTGGGGTATAGGGTAAAGGGGTATAAAGGGGGGGAAATAGGACAACTGCTAATAGCATAATCAATAAAATATATTTAAAAATAAATAAAACATTTCAATGTTTTTCAATTACAGTTTACATTCAATATTATTTTGTATTAGTTTCAGGTGTACAGCATAGTGGTTAGACAATCATGTACTTGAGAAAGTATCTCCTCTGATATTTCCAGTATCCACCTGGTGCCATACATAGTCATTACAATATTGTTGACTATGTTCCCTATGCTGCACTTTACATCCCAATGACTGTTTTGTAACTGCCAATCTGTACTTCTCAATCTCTTCACTGTTTTCATGCCGTCCTCCCAAACCCTTCCCCTCTGGCAACCATAAGTCTGTTCTTTGTACCTATTTTTGTTTTGTTTGTTCATTTCTATTGTTCTTTAGCTTCCACATATAAGTAAAATCATATGATATTTGTCTTGCACTGACTTATTTCACTTAGCATAATACCCTTTAGGTCCAGCCATACTGTCAAAAAACGAATTATTTATTTTGTCGTTCAAGTACAGTTGTCTCCATTTTCACCCCACCACGCCCACTCTACCCATCCCGCCTTCCACTCTCAAACCTACCCCTTTTAGCTTTGTCCATATGTCCTTTATACATGTTCCTTTATGGTCCTTCCCCTATTATCCCTCTCCCCCCTCCTATAGAAAATACACAGTAGAAATTTAGAAGGTATAAAAGTACACAAATATGGGACTGCCTGGTCCGCCAGCTGCCGCCTTGCCATATTTGCATGTGGATAAATTGGGAGGAACAACTGAGGAATGAGACAGATGGAGCAACTCAGGGTTCCAGCTCGGGGGAAATAAAGCCTCAAAACCTCTGACTGTTAAAATATGTGGGGATTGCAGCAGTGGGAGAAACTCCCAACCTCACAGAAGAGTTCACTGGAGAGACCCACAGGGTCCTAGAATGTACACAAACCCACCCACCCAGGAATCAGCACCAGAAGGGCCCGATTTGCTTGTGATTTGTGGGGGAAGTGACTGAATGCTGGCCCAGAGCCAAGCAAGCAGCATTGTTTCCTCTTGGACCCCTCCCCCACAACCAGTGCCACAATGCAGCAACATAGGTTGCTCTGCCCTGGTGAATACCTAAGGCTCTGCCCATTACAGGTGCACCAAGACAAAAAATATGGCCCAAATGAAAGAACAGATCAAAGCTCCAAAAAAATAGAACTAAGTGACGAGATAGCCAACCTACCAGGTGCACAGTTCAAAACACAGGTAATCAGGATGCTCACAGAAATGGTTGAGTATGGGTGCAAAATTGAGGAAAAAATGAAGTAAAGAAAAATGTACAGGGAACCAACAGCAAAGGGAAGGAAACCAGGACTCATTAACGATTTGGATCAGATGGAAGAAATAAACATTCAAACAGAACAGAATGAAGAAACAATAGTTCAAAAAAAATGAGGAGTGACTCAGGAACCTCTGGGATAACTTAAATGTTGCAACCTCTGAATCATAGGGGTGCCAGAAGGAGAAGAGGAAGAGCAAGAAACAGAAAACTTATTTGAAAACATAATGAAGGAGAACTTCCCCAATCTGGCAAAGGAAATAGACTTCCAGGAAGCCCAGGAAGCTCTGAGAGTCCCAAAGAAGTTGGACCCAAGGAAGCACACACCAAAGCACATCACAATTACGTTACCCAAGATTAAAGATAAGGAGAAATCTTAAAAGCAGGAAAAGGAGACAGTTACGACAAAGGAGTGACCATAAGACTGTCAGCTGCTTTCTCAAAAGAGACCTTGAAGGCAAGAAGGGGCTGGAAAGAAGTATTCAATCTTGAAAGGCAAGGACCTACATCCAAGATTACTCTATCCAGCAAAGCTATCATTTACAATGGGAGGGCAGATAAAGTGCTTCCCAGATAAGGTCAAGGTAAAGGAGTTCATCATCACCAAGGTCCTATTATATGAAATGCTAAAGGGACTTATCTAAGAAAAAGAAGATGACCAAAAACTATGAACAGTAAAATGAAAGCAAACTCACAACTATCAACACCTGAACCTAAAAAAACAAAAACGAAAATGAACTAAGCAAACAACTAGAACAGGAACAGAATTACAGAAATAGAGATCACACAGAGGGTTATCAGTGGGGAAGGGGAGGTGGGAGAATGGGGCAAAAGGTACAGAAATAAGAAGCATAAATGGTAGGTGCAAAATAGTTAAGAATATTACAGGAAATGGAGAAGCCAAAAACCTTATATGTACAACCCATGGACACAAACTAAGGTGGTGGGGGGGAATGCTGGTGAGAGGGGGGTGCAGGACAGAGGGGAATAAAAGGGAGAAAAAAATGGGACAACTGTAATAGCAAGATAAAAAAAATATATATATATATATATGTATTTTCAAAAGACCCAACGGAGCTTCTGAGCCCCTTCCACCATGTGAGGTTACAATGAGAAGTCACATGACCATGGTGCACACTGATCTGAGACGCCCAGCCTCCAGAACTGGGAGAAAGAAATGTCTGTTGTGTATAAGCCACTTGGTCTATGGTGTTTTTTATTTAAAAAAAAAAGTAAAGGTTCCCTCCCATTCATATACTTGGGCCCTACCTGAAGGCAATTAATTTTATTTTTTCTTGTGTATCTTTCCAGAGGCATTACTACCATAGTTTAGTCATCTTTTAGTTTTTGGCTTGAGATAGGAAACTTCAGTCCCTCAATTTTGAAAGATACTTTAATATTTCCTTTCGAGTAAAAGCGCTATGGTCAGAGGGGGAAAGAATGATCCACTGTAAACATATAGGAGTTTGAAAAAAAAAAAAAGATCTCACATGTCAGCCCACCATTTGCTATTCCAAGTGGGGTTCCTGAATCAACAGGGATTTCACCTGGGCATCTGTCAGAAATGCAGAATCTCAGACCTCACCCAGACATCCTGGAGCAAAAGTTGCACCTTAACCAGATCACCAGATTCGTGTGCACCTTAAGATTACTCTGGTCTGATATCGTCCTTCACAAATTAAGGTGTGGCTCACCAACGAACTGTGGAGGGCTGATACAGAAATCAGGTTTCTTAATGGCCTTGTCAAGTGCATTTTCTAATATGCCAAACTTCTGACTAGATAATCTGATGTGGTGTTTTTATGCATTTCCTTCACTTTGGGCTTTTGAAGTCACATACAGCAAAGTTCATATCCTAGCTTTACCACTGGCACATAGTAGAAGCTTGGTAATAGTAGTTATTATACTCCCTGTTGTTATTATTGTTTTTTAAACTAATAAACTTTATTTTTATTTTTGTTTTTCAGGTTCACAGTAAAATTGAGCTAAGTTTTCCCAGGCCCCCACACACAACACTCCCCACTTCTGATACACTATTATTAACAACGGGTTACTAGCATTTATTATTGCACTTGACTAAAACTTCAAAGCGATGTTTCAACAGCCTTTAAAGAATTATTTACAAATTCTATTGTGTCTGACTTAACAGAAAGACTGTTTAAACATATCCTGTTCTTATTTCAGAATGCTGGTTTGCTCTGGCAGCCAGGGAGAGATTGAAACATAAGCAAGGCTAAAGTCCTCGCCAACTCCGTTTTCTTTCCCCCAGATCCTATGCTGGAACCAGCAGCAGATTCTGAGTGGGCACTGAGAGTTCGTGGTTATGACTGAACAACCACTAACTAGTGCGTTAACTAAGCACACCGTGTACAACCAATTTCCAGGATCCGGGCGCAGGGAGGCGGGGCCGTGTTGTGGTCTATCAGGAATGATGGTTGTAGGCAATTTCTGGAGCTTGGGCTTAACTTCTTGGAAGCTCGGTTTCGATGAACCATAAAGGAAAGCTTGCAGATTTTTTTTCCAAGACAGAAATACGTTGAGAGTGGAAGGAAAGGCCAGGGGCAGAAGATCGGCAGGCCTTTGACTCTGAGTTCGCGCGGAGCCCACCTAGGGGCTCCTTAACTGCTGTCCTCGCTCAGAGCATCTGGGATTTGTAAGCTCTTACGTCCCGGCTTTTCTTTTTCGTTTGACCTAAATTTTACTTGTTTCTTTCTTCCCCCTTAAAGTCTACTAGAGTGTGGATGTAGCGAAAATTTTAAAAGAGCACTTCCGGCGGGACGTTTCCAGGAGGCCGGAAGTAACTGGAACGTCCTTTGTCGTCCCCTTTACGCCTTTCCCGCGATGCCTCCTGGGAGTTGTAGGCCTGGGTGGACGATGCTTCCCGAGAGTGCGTGAACTGGGCGGATTTTGCGGACGGGTTGGTCCTGAGGTTGTGCGTCTGACTCTTCTCTCTTGGGGTACAGTTTTAACTCTTAAAAATTTCACTTGATTTCTCTCACCCGTTTTGTAGTATGTCTTAAGATTTTCTTCAGCGAACATATGTCAATGAAACAAATGGCATTTCCTGTTTTAAAATACTAAAAAACATAAAGAGGAAGGCGAAAAAGTGGCGGGCTGACGACACTGACTTCATACAGTTCCCAAAGGTATAAACTAAAACTAAAAGCTTCTCTTCTGTACCTGCCCAGCTCTCACCCTTAAAAGGAAAACACTTTTCTGCTTCTTAAAGAAAAAAAAATTTATAGGTGCAAATGTACATGATATTAAAAAGTACACAAAGAGAAATGTCATAGTATTCTCCTCGACCTTCCTTTTTCATTGGATAATCCATTTTCATTCCATAGATACCCTGAGTTATTCGTCCACTACTCTCTTCTTAACCCACTGAGGGACATTTTGGTTGTTTCCTTTTTTTTTTCTGTTGCAAAGAGTGTTGCAATGATTGCTTTGAACATGTTTTGGTGTAAAACCTCTGGGTAAATTCGTAGAGAAAAAATTATCCAGGTAACGAGATATATATGCTTTATAAAAGTTGATAAATACCACCAAATTGCCAAATTGTACCAATTTACACTCTCATCCAACATGTATGAAAGTGCTTACTTAGTCATTTCTGCTTTAACATTGGATAATATCAAACGTTAGAAATTTTGCTTCTCTGATAGACGAACTTACCATACGTATATGCATATGAATGCATATATACATACATATGTATGTAAGTGCTTAAAATGAATCTGCAGACATAAGACACTGTTACTAGTGGTTTTCACTAGGAAAGAAAACTGGTGGTGGGAGGACCAATGGTGGAAGGACCCTTACCTTTCTTGCCTGCCCTTTTATACCTTTACAATTTTGTACTATGGGCATGTAGTGCCCATTCAAAAAAAAAAAAAAAGTGGGCCTAACTCTCAAATTAATGGTTTAACCATATTCGTAACTGTTTTCCTGTTTTCTTTCCTCCAAAAGCACGCGGCCACTGGATTAATCTTTTTAAAGCTCCACTTACAACATGGTACATGCTCAAGAAGCTACAGTAGTTCCCTGTTGCCCACATATGTGCTCAGTGTCCTCGGCCTGATCAGCACGGCTTCCTCCGCACATGCTGGCCCAGGTCTCATCATCGTACTAGACTTGCAGGCTTCTCTCCCCAACTCGCTCTGCTGTAAGGTCGTTTTCCATGCCTTTGCCTGCACTTGCTGTTGGCACTTTCATCTTTCTGTGACAGCTTATGTGTGTTGGCCCTTCCTCCTCTTCATTTTGTGAGAAAGCTTCAATGGTTCCTGTTAACTCTTTCTTCAAAACCCCACTAGTTAGCCTCTGATTATGTAAATGTGCTAATGTTCATTTGAATTAATCTTATATTCTCAACCAAAGTAATTCACTGATATGGGAGGTGTGGTGACTAAAGCATGTTCCTACCCCAGGAACAAGGGTCAGAGTTCAGCGCTGTGTCCATTGTATCGTGATTCCTGTGAGCAAGGAGTCATTTGGAAACACAATAGTTGGGCCAACCAGTCAGCCTGGACACCCAGGAGAGGAGAAGTTTGTGATGGCAGGATTCATTTCTTTCAGCGGGTAAGTTGTTATGTGGAGTTGGACATTTTGCAGTTTTTACGTTCTTGTGTTTTTATTGCTTCTTCTTTCTTATTATAAGAATAATATATGTACATCTTAGCAAATGTAGATAAATCAAAAGAATAAAATATAGATCGCCTGTGACCCTATTATCTAGTGACAACTCATCTATTTTGGTGTATATACTTTCTCATTACTTTCTTATATTTTATAAATATACATACAATGTAAATTTATAGAACTGGAATCATACCATACCTACTTGTAACATTTTATGTTTTTTACTTTTTAAATTGAGATAAATTTGATGATAGAACTTATACTCAGTAAGATGCATAGGTCTCGGTGCTCAGTGAATTTTTACATGGTACATACTGTTTTCTAACAGAAATGTGAACATTCCTCAGGCATTAAATATGTTTCTACATCACTTTCAATGACTATATGGTAGGAGAGTGTGAGAACATGGTGGTTCAGGAAAAAGAGGCTCAAGTTGCATTTAATACAATAAAACATGAGTAAGTATTTACCAAAATTCTTTTTGTAATTTTCTTTTTATTCTTCAGAGCAACATTAAAGCATTGTTCTGACTGCTCTCAGGATGGAGAGTAAAGGAGCAATACTTTTGATTTCTGGTCAAGGTTGTCTAGTATTTGAGGAAATTCACATCACTTTTCTTTTTAATTGTGGTAAAATACATATGTATATGTGTGTATATACATTAAATATGTATACATTATATATATATATATAACGTAAATTTACCATTTTAACTTTTTTAAGTGTACAGTTCATTGGTATCAAGTACATTCACATTGTTGTGTAACCACCACCACCATTCATTTTCAGAACTTTTCTCATTTTTCAAAACTGAAACTTCATACCCATTAAATACTAACTCCTCATTTGACTCTTCCCCACAGCCCCTGGAGATTTTTTCTCTTTATGAATTTGACTCCTCTAGGTAGCTCATATAAGTAGAATCATACAGAATTTGTCCTTTTGTGTTTTTCTTATTTCACTTAAGGGTCATCCATGTTGTAGCATGTGTCAGAATTTCCTTCCTTTTTAAGGTTGAATAGTATTCCGTTGTATGTATATGCCACACTTGATCTATTCCTCTGTCAGTGGACACTGGGTTGCTTCTACCTTCTGACTATGGTAAATAATGATGTTATGAATATGGGTATACAGAAGTCTGTTCAAGTCCCTGCATTCAAATCTTTTGAGTATGTACTGAGAAGTGGAACTGCTGGATCATGTAGTAGTTCCATGTTTAATTGTTCGAGGAATCACCATCCTGTTTTCCATAACAATAACTTTACATCATTTTTAGACCATGTCTAGTTATTTTGGTCAGGATTTTGTGATACCCAAGTAGGTCTCCAAATGTCTCAAGGAATGTGAAATTTCTAAAACAAAATTAATTACTTTATTTAAAAATTCCATACAGAACTTTTTTATTTTATTTTTATAATTTTTTTTATTGTTGTTCAAGTACAGTTGTCTCCATTTTCCCCCCACCACACCCCCCTGGCCCCACCCATCCCCACCTCCCACCTGCAAACCTACCCCCTTTGGCTTTGTCCAGTGTCCTTTATACATGTTCTTTGACGGCCCTTCCCCTATTTTCCCACATTATCCTTCTCCCCTCTCCCCTCTGCTTACTGTCAGTTTGTTCTTTATTTCAATGTCTCTGGTTATATTTTGCTTACTTATTATTTGTTTTGTTGATTAGGTTCCACTTATTGGTGAGATCATATGGTATTTGTCTCTTACCACCTGGCTTATTTCACTCAGCATAATGCTCTCCAGTTCCATCCATGCTGTTGTGAAGTAGAGGGATTTCCTTCTTTCTTTCTGCTGCATAGTATTCCATTGTGTAAATGTACCACAGTTTCTGGATCCACTCATTTACTGATGGACACTTTGGTTGCTCTTGACACTTGGCTATTGTAAATTGTGCTGCTATGGCCACTGGTGTACATAGGTTCTTTTGAATTAATGTTTCAGGATTCTTAGGGTATAATCTCAGCAGTGGAATTGCCGGGTCAAAAGGCAGTTCCATTTTTAGTTTTCTGAGGAAATTCCATACTGTTTTCCACAGTAGCTGCACCAGTCTGCAATCCCACCAACAGTACACTAGGGTTCCCTTTTCTCCACATCCTCTCCAGCACTTGTTGATTTGTTTATGATGGCCATTCTGACTGGTGTGAAGCCCATACAGACTTTTAGCAAGAGAGGATATATAATGAAAGATTAGTGAAATTGGTGTTTCAGTGCTTTATTTCTCTTCAGAAATAAACCTTTAAAAAGATGTATATAGGTGGGCTCAATGAAAAAGTATTTTTTCCAAGGTGATAATTTATGGAGGAATTTAAAGAGTTAAGGCAGTTACAATTTTGTGCACCTCACTACTCACTTCCTTCTCTAAATCCTAGAGCTCGCCTGCATTTCCTAGGGCCAGAGTGAGCTGAAACACAGAGTCCCTGCACCCACTCCAGGCCAGGCACACTCCTGAAACTGGAGCAAGCCCGCCCAGGAGAAATGGCACACAAATCCACCCCCGTCCCCATACAGTTCTCCTCACTTTCCTATTTTCCATCACTATTTAAATGTTTGCGTGTTTCTTGTTTGCCTCCCTCTGTCAGAATGTATGCTCCCTAAGAACCCAGACTTGTTTACCATACCTTTCCTACATTCATGCTGGGAACAAAATAGGCCCATAATAAATGTCTGTTGAATGAATAAATGATCAAATGAATGAAAATTTGCCTCTCTTGTCTATTTCTTTCTACTCAAACTATTCAAAAATTCCTAAATATTCTAAGCACTCAAAACCACCCACTACTCATATTAACAAATCCTAAGATTTTAGCATATTGCCTCAAATTTTCTTTTGTCACTTAAAAAGAAGGAAAAAAAAATATAGGAGATGGGCTCACTTGAGGAGTATGTAAAAATGGGCAGCCTTTGTTATCCACAAGAGGAAAGGTTCATCCGCGTCACTTACATAAACTCAAACTACAAATCCCATGTAGCACTGCAACAGTTAAGTATGAGGTCTATTATTTTTTTCTTCTGTGAAGAGCCAATGAAAGGTGGTTTACACAGGTCTTGGGTGACATCTGGTGTATTGACTGTGTCCAGCCTTAATCTAGTTAGTGCAGTTTGAAATATACTGCTGTGGACCAGATTTAAAAAGGCTCTTCTTGTTAATTCGCAGCTCGTTGTGCCTCTTGTTTCAGGGTCAAGAAGAGCTGATTTAGTGATCTAAATGGACGCAATTCTGAATTATAGGTTGGAAGATAATGAAGATTACTACATGCTCCTGGGGTGTGATGAACTGTCTTCGGTAAGACAATGGATAATGCTGTTCCTTTTCACAACAGTATTTCAAGTTTTATTTAAGATTTTAACTTGGAAGTTTTAGTCATATTGTCTAAAAACCTAATCTTGTATTATTTAACACACTTTTGGCTCAGAGAAAGTTAAGGATTTAAAGTGCATTGGGTCTTTACTTGAATAGCGTCTTCTTACAATTTTATGGACACTTCCAATTGAGTATATGTATTCTGGTACATGACCATAGACTCTA